>CM023490.1:8423302-8669482 GCA_013339685.2 Hyalomma asiaticum
TGTTTGCTGGGCACAAGTTCGCCCAATAAACAGTTCGCCTGACATCACCTTGAGTCCTGCGTGCTTCGTCTTAAGTGCTGCGTGCGTCACAACCACGTGACAATATCACTGATACTGACTGACTGGATGAGTGTAGAGTGGGCATGTGCACTACCCACCGAATCCTTGAATGTAAACATTTAGACAGAGCTGCGTCGAAGAATTATTTGAAGCTAAGGAGGCTCCAGCCACAGGCTTTCAAAATTGCGGGAATCCAGCATAAACGAAGAAGATAGGCCACTATAGCCCTGGCATTGAAAATGACATATTTTTTGCGTTCAGGTTTCTCACACAAAGCAACCGTGGGCATCGTCAGGATTTTGTCTTGAGGGGGGCAAACCGTTTGCATTGCAACAAGGGCAGAGTAAGAGGGGTTGTAGTGTTAGTGTGGATTTAGTTGAACAGGGGGGTGGACAATGGTGGGGTTTGAGGGAGGCAAATGTGCACTCCCCTGCCAACGCCCATGAAAGCAAGCAATCTGTTAATGTGGCAGACTTGTTATTAAGTTCTGTATTATTCAGTAAAATGTTACAATATTATATTTGATCATTGTTACTAAATGGCCTGTTTGCTAACTGTAGTTAGGTGCAGAGGCCCTTGTCAGGCTGCAAAACCTTTAGCCTCTGCTCCTGTTCCTCTAAAGACTCAGGACAGACAAAGCTCTATTCTCTAAGTTCTTAGCGGCATGGCATATGCTGTTCACTTTGAATGAAGAACTAAAAAACTGTGTTGGCGATTGTGTCACTACAAATGCTTTACATTACCAGTTGAGCAGAACACACCATGTCATTGCAGCTTTGTCTGTTCCCTGGTTGAACTCTGCATCACAAGATGTCAGTCTCTGTGTTATTGCTTCTGTATACTTCTTGGTAAACCACTGAAACTGTAAGCAATAACAGAGCTGCGGACTAGTTAAAACTCGCTAATGTTTGGTGTGGCTAGTGCGTGAGCCTCCTACGCTTGACTTTGCAGTGGACTCCAATGATGCGCTGTATGGCGGCGACGCAAAGTTCAAGGCCCAGTTGGAGCAACTATGCACGAGCGTGTTGGACCAGCTTCTCTCACACCTGCGTGCGCTCGGAGAGGCTGGGGTGAGTGTCGCACACTTAACTGAGTCGGATTCCATTACGGTTGACTCTCAATGATCCAGACTGTGATGATTCAGACTCTCATTCAGTTCAAATAAATTCCAAATTTTTGGTTGTCCTGCTATGTTTTCTGTGTATATAAAAGCTGCTTATTTCAAACTGCACCATTTGCTTAATTCTGTTGATTCATACATTTGCTCATCTTTACTGGAAATATTGGCTGCTTTGGTTCCTTACACATTGCTCATTGGAATGGTCTTCCTGGTCACATTGTATCCATTGCTAACCGTGAAACTCTCCGTGATAACCTGATTTCGTTGCGCGTTATTTAGCATTGTATAAAGTTGTTGCACTTTATTGTTCGTAATATTTGTCTTGTTCTTTTCTTTTATTTTCTCCCCTTTCTGTTTTGTTATTTGTTTAGTTTGTGTATATTTTACTGTTTTGAAAAAAAACGGATGTCCCCCTTACTCAGTGCCCTTCAATGGGCCTGTACGGAATTTTGAACGAACGAACAAACGAACGAACGTACGTACGTATGTACGTATGTATGCATGTACGTACGTTCATGCTCATGTATATTAAGCAGCTAGAAGTTAAACACAATTGCCCGCCAGCACTTGTCAAAGCATTCAAATCCACCAGCAGGAAAAAACACTGAGTTAGAAGCAGTGCATGTGAATACTTGCTATCTCTGCTTTTCATGGTATGTTGCACCAAGTCATAGCTTGCATTTTATAATTGAAGCTTTGATAGTTCAAATCAAATTCTGGGGACCGCTCAGGTTTGAATTAATGAAAGCTCACTGTAATGTACTGCGGATGTTCTCAGTTTATGACCAGCTACTTACTGCCATCCCTAAAGCGGAAGGTATACGAACCTTTTGCATTCTGCCAGTACTAACATGTGGCTGAGAAATACGGAGGATAAGAAACTTGACAAGAAATAAAAAGTGATGCAATTTGCCCTGGTAAGAAAAATGACAGGCGTAATGCTAAGAGACAGAAAGAGATCAGAATGTATCAGAGAACAAACAGGAGTAGCTGACGTTATCATTACCATTAAGAGAAAAAAATTGACCTGTTTAGGTCATGTAATGCATGGGAAAGATAACAGATGGGCAATGAAAGGAACAGAATGGTTACCAAGGGACAGAAAATGCGGCTGAGGCACACTAATATATATATATATATATGTATATATACAGTTAAACCTTCATCAGTCATAAATTTCATCTATGGGAATTTCAAGGGGAATTGTGATTGCTTCGTTATATCCAATAGTTTGTTATATCAGGGTTTGTTATAACGAGGTTCTACTGTATAACAAAGCAATCGCAATTCCCCTTTGAAATTCCCATAGGTGACATGGATATTGGCTATAACAAACTAATGGTTATAACAAAGTAATTACCCCTCCCCTTTCAACTTCGTTATGAGGTTTTACTGTAGTAGACTGATATCTCAATACAATAGACTGGGAGACATATCTCCTCTAACGAAGTGAAGTCTTTTGTAAACAAAAAGTTCTGAAATACTGAGAAGTCTGACTGTATCACCTTGTTATACAGCAGAATCAAAGTGTGTTTAAACACATCTACATGAAACTGCTCCGATGCCTTGAAGAAGTCATTCATAGTAGTTCGTTTCTTAGTGACTGCAGATTGTATTAGCTTCCTTCCCAACTTATGGAGGTAAAGCACTGCACTTTGAAAGTCTGGTGTGGGAGCGCAACAGTGATTTTAAAAGCAATACAGCAGAAAGCTCCGAATAGTTGCAACAATTAAGGAATGACATCCAGTTGTGAAATGGAACATAATTAAGCCAAGTAAATAAAAACTGCGATGCATATCGATTGGTAAGCCATTGGCCACATTGTGTGAATGTGTTTAGTGTGTCTCTCCTAAGTAGTGAAGGATTTACTCTAGGGACCTTAAAAAGGTATTCCTTAGTAATCAAGTTTCTCTTGTAACCATGCCTCTATGTATGCAATGTTGTTAAAATGACAAACATAAGAGAACTGACCAAACAATTTTAAAACGTCTTTCATGATCGAATGCGTGTTGTAATGATGTCTCTCATAACGAGGTTTCTACCATAGTTTACACTTGTGCAGTTTGAAAGAGTGTGGAGTCGCGTGCTTTTGCAGCACGTGGAGCGGCAAGCGCGGCTAGCACTGGAACTCCTGCAGAGGCTGGTGATTGGAGCGAATTTGGAGCGACGGCCAATCTTCTCCCTGGCAGTCAGCTTGTGGGGCCTGGCCCACCGAAATGCAGCCCTGGACCACCGTGCTTCGGTCAGTGCTGCCTTCCCATTGGGATTTGTTTTCTTGTCACGTTTTCGCTGATGCAAAGCCTCGTATCATTCATATTGTTCAAATGGTTGCTTCACTATGTAGGTGGCCCAAATAAATATTGAGTGTCTAAATGATCTAACCTTACGGTATAGATCTAGTCTTATACTATAAACGTAGGTGTGCAGTGCCAAGCTTTTTGCAATTCGCTGTTTGAGCACGCTTGGACCTCATTGTAACATTGTAAGCATATGTTTGCGAAGGCTGCATACCAGTGAGTTCACTTTGTTTTCCGATTATTTGTTAAATTGATTTTCAGCAGTACGTTACAGCGTAACCTGTGATGGGCTCCCTCTGTCAGCCCATTTCTGTTGGCGATGCTTTCTGCCTCAGTCTGTCACCACTGAGCAAAAGATGTCCTAGATGAGTCGGCTACTTTGCATTAAGCCATGCTAGGGTTTGCGAGTTGCTCTGGAGAACGATCCTTTAGGTGTGCCACATCATGCATAGAACTACTACATGTATCGCTGTGTAGGTGTTAGGGGTCGTGCACTTTGAAACACGGGCGCACGTGATTGCTGAGAGAATTACTTTAGTGCACGTGCATTGTGAGTGAAGTGTATTTTGATCAATGTATGTACACTGAACCACTAAGTTTTCATCCTCGGTACTCGCAGTAAGCATCCTCAGTTTTGCGGCAGGGCTGTTCAAAGGTTACTACTCCCGATTACGCTTTAACTGTGCTGAGTATTTCCGTCCAGGCCTAGTGATTTTTTGACATGCGGCTTTTGACTGTCCCTTGTAAAAATGCCGAAATATGCCTTCAGGATTGAATAAGTGCTTTCTTTCTTTCCAGGTGCGCTGTCTGGAGTTTGTCAAGAAGCGAGCCAGTAGGGCCGGAAACAAAGGCCCTTACGCCGAGCTAGCCACTAAACTGCAAATTCCTTCGCCAGTCTGAGGTCCCAATTCATGTTTGCATTCTGTTCTTAGAAGAACAGAATGCAGAGATGTTATTCATCATGCCGTCTTTGCAGATTTGGCAAAGTCAAAGCTGTTGCAGCGACCGGGCCCTTCTCACCTAACCTGACAGAAAAATGCTTCGTGCAAACCATAGTAAAAAACCCCTCCTGATGATAACAAAGTTTCAAACAGTGGAAACGTAAAGATGATGTGTCATCCTGGAAAGATGTACTATACAAACGGGGAAGTTGAAATGTTGCCTACTTTGAGTGTATGATATCAAAAGGCTGTACGAATTGGGCACAAGGTTGTGCTGGTACGAATATGATGAACTGCTGTGGCCGTTTTGGTGGCCTTTGGATGGCAACTCGAAGAGCTTGGCGAATATAAATGTGTATACAATGGAACTGCTTTGTTTCTTGTGTTATTCATTATGCAAACTTTGTAATGCTTTTACAAGATGGAAATATAAGCAACTCACTTGCACCTTAAATGTAAGAAAAAAAAAAGAAGGAATGGGAAAAGCAGGCTAATATGCATAGACAAAGATGCCACTTCTTTGGCAACAGGAAACACAGTCTCTCTTTTGAAAGCATTGACACAGTGAACTGCTGCTAAGACCAACTCTGCAATGATGAATGCTTGGGTATAGTGGACAATGCGGGGAAAATTTCGTTTGTTTTCCATAAACTTGACGTAATGGGAGACCATAGATTCACTTTTACCATCCGGGTTTCTTTAGTGTGCACTTAACCCTATCTGAATGAGTATTTTCGTGTGTTCTCTTTGAAATGCGGTTGCAGCGGCCAGTAATGCCTCGAGCTTGAACACCATCACTCTGCTGCCATTCTAATGTTGCTTTTGTTGATGATTGGGGCCCGATTTCAATTGGATGCCGAATTGGATGCTGCTCTACACTCTGCAGGCTGGTGGCGAATACATGTATAAACAGGCGCATGAGCCTGGGTGACAATGACGACTTTAGTGGCGTCGCAATGACGCAGCTGTTTCGCCATAACCTCGGTCAGGATAGAGCGCTGCAACATGGTTACTTACTATTGTGGTTGGGCTCGATTTTGATCATGTGTAGTTGTATGGTTGCATTAACTTGTGATCGTGCCCGATTCAGATCAAGACAGTGGGGCTTGGTATATACAGTAGAACCTCGTTATAACGAACCCGGATATAACGAAGTAATCGCAATTCCCCTTGAAATTCCTATAGATGAAATTGATATTGGTTATAACAAACTAATGGTTATAACAAAGTAATTACCACTCCCCTTCAACTTCGTTATAACGAGGTTTTACTGTAGATGTCGATTTCGTCGAACGTCGTCTGCCAGGAGTCTAAGCATTCAAATTTAGGATGTGCGATTCCATATCGAGAATGGGTGGCTGCATATCAGCAGACAACTGTTCGCTCATATTCGTAAATGAAATATTTTCCTAGGAAAGACAAAAGGGTGTTTGATAACATGCCTTTTGCAGGATGTTAGAAAAACTTGATAACTACTACTTTAGACACACTTGTGGTATTTGTCACCTTTGAGCTCAACCAAGCTTGATCAGGAATGTTTGGTTAGGTGGCAGCAATCACTTGCAGTCACTATCGAAATGTTTGATACAGATTGAACCTTACCACGATCAGAAGTGATCATGAGGCGGTGGTATTAAGTACCATGACAAGTTTCCTTGTACCCCTTGTAAGGCCGAGTACAGCAGTCTTGTTTTCATGTGAACCTCCAGCTCATTCAGAACGACAACCATTTTTCTAGAATAGATATTTATTGTTCTAAACTACGATTGATCTTTTCTGTGCTGTGCCTGTTCCTCCTGCAAGCCGTACACTGTCAGAAGAGAGTCTGACGAGGGGTCACGACCTAGAAACCGCCGGAACACCTCGCTGCCACTGACTGTGCCTCCGAGCTCCAAAAAGGTCTCCCGGAACCTGCGTGCAACGTGTCAATGTTTAGCACGTCGTCCACGCAAGCAGCTTTGTTGCGCTAATCTCGGTAAACTGCACCATTCGGCTTCAAAATGGTGCAGTCTTATCGCATGCTAAGATTACTTGATAGCAAAAGCCATTCTGCATTGTCATAGGCTGTGAAGGTTAACGTTAAATGACGTGTGACACATGTCCGCACGTCCCGTGTCAAGGATTTCGGGTATTCACAGCATGTGATTGTATTGTCATTGACAGTGACATAAATGACAAGCATGTTATGTTATAGATGTCATGACCTGACATGTTAGTCATATACAGTAGACCCTTGTTAATCAAAGCTTGAAGGAACACCTGAATTTTCTCTGAATTATCAGAAGTTTGAATTCTCAGGTGCAAGCGGATGTACGACTTGGCATAAAATATATACCAGCAAAAGCAGAGAGTGGCCAGGCCTCGTCTTCAAAAGCACACTCAAAAGACAGAGGATTCTGTGGTAACAACCCTGAACATAATGTCGCATCATGATCACGAGGAAGAAGACAATGCCAAACATCTGACTTAAAGGTGTGTTAAAGTGAAATAAGAATCGGTCAAAACTGATAAATTAACTGACTGATTACTTATAATTACTCATAAAACTCCGTTTTTATCAATTTCATCTCGCGGGATTGAATCCCGGCCGCAGCGGCTGCACTTCAATGAAGACAAAATGTTGAGGCCCACGTGCTGTGCGGTGTCAGTGCATGTTAAAGAACCCCAGGTGGTTGAAATTTCCGGAACCTTCCTACTACAGCGTCTCTCATAATAAAATCATGGTTTTGGGATGTGAAATGATTCTAGAAATGAATCATCAGTCATTAACTTCAGGTGAGCGTTATTCATGCTCACCTGAAGACTGAGACGGCATTTCGCCATTGAGGTGCACGTACAAGGTGTGGCGTCCTCACACGCACAAAAATGTGAGATAACAAAGCAAGATAAAAAAAATGTCTCCCTGGTTTATGCCGTGTCTTCATTAAAGAAGATTCCCATAGAAAATGAAGCCATGTTGTCTGTTTTAATTCTCGTGCAGAAAACAAATGCAATTTTCCTAGCGGTAGCACATGCACAATCTGCTTCCATAGCCTTTGCTTCATTGCCAAGAAAAGTTGTCCGCAAGTAAACCAAACAAGTGGCACAGATGCTGTTGCTACAGCATCTTTGGCATTCTACAGAGCAGCTCGAGATAAATGTCCATCTTGTCCACATCTCGACTGGAGCTGTTTCTGTGCCAAAGGTGTGAAGCTACACTCCGACCACACCAAGCAGACTTACCGTTTTCCTACACTGTTGACATCTGACGAGGTCTCGGCCTTGTGGAACGCACCAAGCACATCTGCGGCTATCATCTGCAGCATCAGGCAACAAGACATGCGAGACGGGCTTCATTATAAGGGCCATAAGTAGAGGACTGCAAATATTCAATCTTTCAAATACATTTCAAATAGTGTTTCATTCGATTTGCACCTAATTTCTACTACTATTCGAACTATTCGAAGTTTGTAAAAAGGGTGCAAAATATGCCATGTCTCGTGACAAATGGCCCATTTCAGTATGTAGCATGCTTCACCGTGTACTCTAACATCTGTGTACTGTGGCAATGCTAACATATGTACTGTGGCAAACCTAAGACTCTTGTACGGTTGGACTATTCTTTAGTTGGACATGGCGGTTGTTTTCTAGGGATGACACTGTGGATGTGCACAAGTCACGTAATAAATTAGCTTTTTTGCCTATGTGTAGCATTAGATTTCCCTGTATAGAGTAACACAGAATTGTTCAAAAAATATTCTAACCTTTTTTGAAAAACATTCAATTCACACTCAAGCATTAATATTCGAATTCACTTTACACTTAAAATTTTGTTATCAGCACAGCTCTTTGTTTCGCTAACAACCCATGGCTACTAATGCAATGCAGGGATTTCCTCTACTCAAATCCGGCCAATCTCGATGAAGTCGGGGCACTGCTGCTCCTTTGCCCATTTAAGGATGCATACCTCATCATTTCAATGCTGAATATTGTTTGATGTTTCCTTGTTTTTCATTTCCATGTAATCCCACACCAGGTAAAGGGGGCCTCTAAGGTAATAAACTGAAACTGCAGCTCCTATTGCTGCATGATGTGAAATGAAAAACTGTTATGTAACTGCTGTCGGAGGTGCAAATATAAAAAATTTAAACAAGATGACAGACCCCTACTTGGTTCAGTGTTTGAACCAATTTGTCTCTTCTAGTAAGCAGGACTTTGTTTCGATAATTTTGCAATATATCTAAGGGATTAAACTGGCAAACTAACGGAAAATTGCAGGAAAAGTAGAGCAAATGTCAGCTCTTCAAGCGAAGTGCTAAAGGTGTAATATGTGAGAAGATTGGGGATGGAGCAGTATACACTGTTCAGGAAGGCAGTGGTACTATAGCTTTTCTTCATTTTTCTGGGGAAGAGGGGAGCAGTCCAGCAGAATTCAAGCTAACTGTGCATGCCTGAAGGCATACAAATAAAACACAAAAGAGTCACTGTTGCAATCAAAATTTCGATGTCCATTTACACTCAGTTCATTCCAGAATTCCAGCCAGGCTTACTTCCGATTCATAAAAATCGTGGCTCAACTGGTCTCACTCCCTGGTTTAATTAAGCTAGCAAGAAAGATGCTTGGCCGCACCACTCAGTCTTTGAGCCACTATAATTTTACTTGGCTATACCGGCTTTGACAGAAAACACTCAGTTTAGTCAGCAAGGCTTGGCAAGAGTCGCTAAAATTTTGCTCGGCCAAACTCAGACTCGCTTGCAGGTTGGCCTGAATGTTTCACAGTGAGTCAACTGCTGAGCAAATTTGATAACTGGCCTGTGGTACGTGACACTGCTTATACAAATTAACAGGCAACAGTGCGCACTACATGACAAAGAAAGAAGGCAGGACAACACACATGCATTAACTAACAACTGGTGTTTTATTGTCCTTGGCACCTCATAATATACATCATGCATCGAAACAACAAACAAACAAACAAAGCCCGAAATGCACTCTAAGCGAGGTTACCCAGCCCCCCAAAAAAAGCGCAACTCCTTATCCAGGAGGGCTGTGGACGGAGTGCTGACACAGGTCCCCTTTATACAGTAGAACCTCGTTATACGAACCCGGATATAACGAAGCAATCGTAATCCCCTTGACATTCCCACAGATGACATGGATATTGGCTATAATGAACTAATGGTTATAACGAAGTAATTACGGCTCCCCCTTCAACTTCGTCATAATGAGGTGTTACTGTATTTGCAATTTTCTCAGCTTCAATTATTTCACGCGAGGTCCTGTCGCTGTACCCTCGAGGGGATGTGACTCAGGACTGCAAGCATGATCACAGCAATGTATTTCCTGCGATCAAGCAACCAGCTCGAGACGAGTTATAAAAATAAGAAAACAAACTCACCTGTGCCCAGAGGGGGCAGAACTGAGCGGCTGGTGACGTGAGGAAGCTATCCATCGAGCAGAGGCGCCTCTCGGCAACTGCGTCATGTGCCACTGGTAAAAACTGCTGCCATAGGCTTTGGCTTAGGTCCTTCCAGAAGTCTTTCCTGCACATCACACCAACAAAACTTAGAGGGGGGCCCTGTGACACTTTTTTGACTGCCTTGTGGAGCACTGGAGTGCGTGTAGTACTGAATGCTGAGATGAACGCTAGAAGAATGTTAAGAACTGGTGCACGAAAACTACAGCTGTTAGTCCTCAATGTTCAAAACAGGAGCAGATGGCTTGAAAAAATGTTCCTTTTTGGCACAACATTATTAGTGAACATGTTATAAAAAAAAAAGTGGACCTGCATTTGCTTGAGCCAGTCATAAACTGGATTGAAGAGGAGTGCACTCACCGGGAATGCAGTTCCAGGTCCAGCTTGGAGTAGTACAGCTGCCAGCAGAGGTCCCACGCCACCATGTGCCTGTCAGCTGCCAAAGAAAAAGACAAAAGCCAGTTGGATCAAGAAGTACAGAAGTCAGTTAAAGGAGAAGCATTTCACCCGACAACGTAAGAGGAACTTCATTTGTCAACCAGTACAGCTGAAACGTGATGTATTGGACGCAGATGTGTCAAGTTATTGAGTGCTTTCCATATTGTATCTAAAAAATCGCAAGCATTTTAACCTTTTATTTTGAATAAGGTTGAATTTAATATGGGTGCACTCATTAATGAGTGCATTAATGAGCAAGGGGACCCCAGAATTTTATTTGAATTATCATAAGCTTGAATGATGAGATGCAAGCAAAAGTGTGATTAGTTGCAATACGCCAGGAAAAACAAACGGCCAGCTATTACAACATGTACTGCTGTCACTTCGGTGTGTGTGTTTTCCTGTGTTATTAGTTTTGAATGCTCTGACAAGTGCTGGTAGGAGATTGGCTTTATTTATGGCTGTTAAAAAAAATAATAAATGAGTGTGAACGTTCGGCTAGAAGAAACCAAAGCAGTCTATATTTCTGGTAAAGATAACCAAAAGTACGAATTCACAGAATGACCCAAATGGTGCAGTTTCAATTAAGCAGATTTTGAAGGCCAACTGCAGCAATTTTTCGACGTCGAATGGATCTTGAAATTCGCTGGGTACGTTCCTTGGCACACTTCCATCATTTGTGCAAAATTACAGATTCAAAAAATGTACAGATTGCTTACGAATCAATCTTTACTGATTACCTCAAACCGCCCACCTGGCCTCCCACAATTATTGGCCACACTGTGCGTTGATGCCATCATAGGCAAAGCGATGGAAGTTACAAAAGTGCACGGATAGCGTACCGTGGCCTTCAAGATATGCACGTTCTGCGTGCCAGCATGAGCAAATCTCGAAGGCCCTGCCCATTTCAAAGTGCTTTGTGACGTTACCGACAGGGGAAGGGCATATACGTGGTCGTAATGCGCGGAAAGCAGACTGACTTATTTGAAGTCATGCAAAGACAGCACTTCTCGGTTGAATCTGTTTCGGTTTGACACATTTCTGCATATTAAAAATTATTTTCGCATTTACTGAGCTAGTATACTACAAGGAGTGCGACAGGAGTGTCTCAGCAATATAGAATCGCCATTACCTTGGCAAGGTAAAAAATTCGCCGGAGTTGGCCTTTACACACATTGAAAACACAGCAAGCCAACCAAAAATTTTAATTTGTTTAAATTAAATGACAGTTTAAATCATCGAGAGTCTACACCAAACTCTGCCACAGGAGACCATGTACACTCCCCTAACAGATGGCAGGCTTTTGCAGAACACCACAAAGGAATGAAGTGTCACGATGAGCGCCACCGGCTGCTTCATGCCTTTGGACCGTGGGTGCCCCCGAGTTAAAATCCCGCCTCAACAAGAAATTTTATTTTGTTTTATTTATTTTCTTACTTCAATCACTCTCTTTCTTTCTCTATCAGCACCTCGTTTCCTCATTTCACACTCTCTCCACTTTGGTCAATGCCACAGACATCAACATGACCAGCCTAGCGAGACTTTAGCATCTCCATTGTAAAAGAGGCAATCGGATTAGTGCAGCCGTTTGCAGTCTGCTGCTCCTCCATGCCGCAGCACAAAACGAAGGCTGTGTTCCAATTCTGGACAGCATCGTAGACAGCCTACCTTGACAGCTTCAAGGACAGCTTCGCGTCCTTGCCGTCCGAGTAATGGAACGCGCCCGGATGACGTATGCACGACGAGTCGCCATCTTGCGTCGACAAAAGAAAGGTGAAAGAAACGCTCACAATTTTCGTTCATTTTGCTTATTTCGTGTTCCAATCTACTGAAAAACTCAATGCAGCTCACATAAATCGCGTAAGAAAGCGCCTATTTGCGAGCAGACGACCGCTCCGGCGAGGTTCGTGGATATTCAAGCAATCCTCGCAGCCGCCATCTTGTTTGGACAGCAAAGTAGCCTGCATCGTTTTTGTCTTCGTATGCCGTCTTCGCGAAGCTGTCTATTTTGCCGTCTACGTGAGAAATGGAATGGGACTTAAGATGGACGCTGTTACGTAGCCGTCTATTTAGCCGTCTACCGCGAGTATTGGAACACACCCGAAATGTACCAATGCAGCAGCCATAGCAGCAGCTTCGGTGTCGTACCTGCCCTCAGTGTGTCGTGCATTTCGGCGGACAGCGGCTGGGCAGCCAGGCGTGCGGTGAAATGGTGCTGTCCCAACAGCAACAGACGGAACACGTTGCTGCACACCTGCACCCGGTCCCACTCGAGGCCCCGGCTGCCCGACATGTGAGCGTGCACCGACCGGCTCAGGCAGTTCTGCAGCACCTGGCCGATCTGGTCCACCAGGAGGCCCAGCTCCCCGTACGACAGGCCCGCCACGGGCGGTCCCGGCACGGTCAGCACTACATTGGCCACGGGCAGGCTGCCCAGCAGGATGCTGCGCCCTGCACAGAGGCATCGAAGTGTGAGGGTGGATGACTGGCTGTGTTGGTTATGTATGATACGAAGTGCAAGGCACAGAGATGACGAAGAACAAAAGGGAGCACAAACACACACACACGGGCACGACTTCCAACATGTTCATGCAGAAAAAGCACCACATATACCGTATTTTCTTTATTCTAAGCGCCCCCAGATTTTAAGCAACTCCCCTACTTTCAGAAAAAAATAAATAAAATGAACTGGGAAGTTTGCCTGTGAACCTAAGCATCCTCTTTTCGTTTAATGAAGGGCACGTACGCAATGCCACCCGTGCTAGCTCAGTGCCAATCTCACAGTCCATGTCTTGCGTCCTGAGACTATGCACAGATCTCTCCAGTTATCTGCTATGGAATACCGAGAGCAACAGCTCAAGTAGTGCGATGGACCTGGTTCCGCAATGCCTGCATGACGGCTGAGGTTTCGACTGAGTCAAATGATTTCCTGGTAATCTATGAAAGCTATATGTCGGGTTTGGTTACGCCCCGCACATTTCTGTGTCACCCGACTGATAGAGAAACTTCGACGGACCACACCAAATTTCACTTACCTCTGGCTGACTCAGTCCAGCTTCGCGTGTGCTTCCCTGCTCGTGCGTATGGATCCAGGAAAAAGCTGCCGGCTAGCTCACCTAGAGAAATAAGTACCATTAGAAGATGTTACTCATGCTGAAGCACAAACTGCCTGCAGTGGCATTTCAGTAGCATAGTAAAGCAACAGGAGCAACACCGCAGTAAAGGCAAAAATCACAGGCCATAGCTTAACAATGGAGCTGTTGTAGGGCTCACCCACTCGTAGGTCTTCTGTGGTGGGTGGAAGTAATACTTGAGAGCGTGTGTGCTCTCTTGCCCTCGAAGCACCATCATGCTCAGCCCTCTTCTACGCGATAGCGACCGTGTGAAGGCCAATGTGCAATAAATAATGTGTAGAAATGATTTAGCTCAAAGTTGCAGGCTCAATCCCATGCAGCCATGGCTACATTTACATAGCGACAAATGCAAAGAAAGAAAAAAAAAATAAAAAAATAAACACGCTCTTGCCCTCAGCTCACTACTGACTGGCCACTTGACACCCTTGTCAATTAAGTCACAATCAGCAACAGAAGAACAGCTTCGCTGAGCCGACAGTTTTCATAGCATGGAGCAGGTCTGAATTATTTTTGTGCATACCCCATGCTTTTGCACCAACACAAGAACGTGCTGCCGTAGAGTTGGATGCAACATTGACATATATTCCGCCCTTCTAGTACCTTGTTTTTAAAATTTTCGATTATTTTGTGTGCACCACATTAGCGAAATTGTGGTGCAGAACATAAAGCATGTCGAGCAGCAGGTTCCCGCGGTACACCTACCTGAAGGATGCAGGATTTCAAACGCTTGCACGTCGGAGTGCCAGGCCTTGGCTGCCAGCTGCGACGAACTCCTGACAGTTATGCCTAACAGCTCATGCAGCACCTGCCATAGGCTCTCCAGCACAGCAGGTAGTGGGAAGTACTCCCGCACTGCCGCTTCGTCAAACCTACAGGCAACCACAGTCTGCTTCGTAGGGTGCCAGGTGTAAACCAGCATCCAAAGACAAGCAATAATATTGTCACACATTGCATAAACGAGGCAACTGCAAAGTGGTTCGTCAAGTTGAAGGCACATTTATACATGCAACAATGAGGACTAGCTCGGTGGTTATGAGTGTCATGAGCACTCGCTACGATGCCGCACACGTGGCAAAAAAGGGGAGTCCTGCGCATCACTCTCCATACACGGTCATTTATTGGCAGGAATTAAACAATACACACACACAAACAGGTCGAATTACATGTAAGGAATGCCAAACTGAATCACACATAGAACAAGAGACAAAGCAACACTACAACACAATGTGAAACGGCACGCTCACCCACACGCATAATGCACTAACGACCGTGCAGGAGAGAGGGCCTAGTCCTCGGCCAGTGCTACCACAACTGCCTGCCCAAGAGGAGTAAGAACAGAAAGAAAATACAGAGAAAAAGATGGGGATCGTGGGTGCTGCCCAAGAGACCCAAGGCTGAGCCAGGGGTGTCCACACGCCGGATGGCCACAATGCGCTGCTGGCGCATGGAAGCCTGTTTGCACAGAAGCACGGATGTAATTTGCCTGCCTGTGTGTGTGTACCATTTAATACCCATAAATAAACGACTGTGTGTGGAGAGTGACGGCTATGGTTCCCCTCTTTCACTGCGTGCACTGGCTTGTGCAGTCCTCTCTAGGGAGGGGCAGTAGGTCAACGCGCGGCAAAGTAGCAATGCATGGCTCGACATGAGCAAGCATGCGGCGGATGTGAAGGCCCCGTTATGTGTGCTCGCTGAGTGTGCAAACCCATGCCGAAGGGTTGCTAGCAGTGTAAGATCGGTAATTACCTAGCTAGCAAAGGAACACCACCCCACATTACGGCGCCCAACGTGGGGCCAGGGGCCAGCTCCCCTGATTGCTCAAACGATGAGCAGATAGCAGAAGAGCTTGTTGCGCCTCACTCCCATCATCGAATGTGCATTGGTTTAGCACGGCAATCTCTGCCACGTACCATGTGTATCTAGTTCTTCGTCTATCATTTCCTGTTCTCCGTCAATGTATCCTGGTGTGAGATGGGGTGAATTCCGCTTTTCAAACAAATTGGGTACCCGCTTCGAAGTGTTGCGAGGCAAAGCGTGGACGATCGCAACTGGCGCTCACCTGGCAAGTAGGGCTTGCCGCTGCTTGCGTCGCCAGTAGGGCACGTCCCACAACTGCAGCTGGTCTCGGAAGCCCCGCTCTTGACAGAAAGCCGTGAGCGTCTGCAGCTCCTTCTCCGCTTTTGGCCGCACTTGCTCCGCCAGGCTGCAAAAATTTGACTGTCCCCTTACTGCATGCCAAGACAGCAAAAACCATTGCACAATATCATAAAGGTTCTCTGACATTTTACTTTGTCATTCTTTTAACATTGCTGCTTAGGTATTTGTTGCAATATCTATTTAGGCTGTTCCTTGACTGACATAGGTTCTAGAGGTTAACACTCAATCAAGTGTGGCTCACATCTGCCTATATTCCTGGCCAAGAAATGTACGCATGCACTGCACACGAGTTTATTATAGTTACTTATGATGTAACTGACATGCATGTCAAGTTCTTGATGTCATGACCTATCAGGTTAGTCTATTTCTTCCTGATTTCCTGATGTCATTAACACGTGTTTGCCCCATGACCCACTCCACTATCTTATTGTTGGTCCTTGACGTTACATCTACCGTTTTCCTTAATGGAATGAACTCCAGGAGAAGGCAAAAATGGCAGGGGGTGACAGAAGGTTAGGTGTGCAGATGAGACCAAGAGGCTTGCGGGGATAATGTGGCCACAGATAGCACAGGACCGGGATAACTGGAGAGCTATGGGAGTGGCCTTTGCCCAGCAGTGGGTGTAGTCAGGCTGATGATGATGCTGATGACCCACCTGTCGAGGAAGGTGTTGACCCGCTCTGTGCTGCCAGCCATCTTGGTCTCCATGGAGAGGGCTGCAAAGTGTGGGTAACCGAGAACCTTGGCCTGCACCTGCCTCTGGGAACGAATCTCTTCGATGGGAAGACTGTTGTTGTGCGGATTTGTGGTGGCCCGCGTGTGGTACGCTTGCCAGATGTTCCACCGCTGCAGCCGGTCCCCGCAGTGCTGCAGAAAACCCTGGTACGTCGCCTCCTCCAAGGTGGCTAGCCAGGGACCCTGAGATGGCTGGCTCCTAAACAAATTCAACGGTTCCTTATTGCATGCAATGACGACATGACAGCGAAAGCCATTCTGCACTGTCACAGGAATTCTTCTGATGTGGCTCGGTTTAATTTATCTCTTAATTCACCTGACACCATGTGAACGTAACTTGACACAGGCTGCTAACATTCAATTGTGCGTGGTGCATACTTGCACATCCCTGGCCAGGGAATGTGGCAATGCGCCATACGTGGTTGTATTATATCATCAACTGTAACACAAATGAAATGTGTGTGACATTACCGATGTCAAGACCTGTCAGTCCTCTTAGCCCTATACCTTTGCTGTGCCGTGCCAATTTTGGTACATACTTACTAAATGGATTGGACGACTCTGACGTCACCCAGTTTTCGGTATCATTCGTGTGGATGCCGATGGCAGTCACTTAATGCTTTCGAAGAGGTGTATACAAGGCCTTTGGCTAAAGAAAGCATGCTACAATTTGGCAGTCACCACCTCTACAGAGGAGCATGAACATTTCAAGCCTTGGAACAATGCTCGACTCAACCTTTGAATCAAACAGTGATTAGTATTTTTGAATAGAACGCAGGTGAGCAAAATAAATAAAACTCACTCAGATTCACTCAAAATTTCTAGCCAGGCTACAGCTCACTCGGACTCACTCACCAAAATCCTACTTGGCTAGGCTCATTCATACTCACACCCACCAAAATCTTGCCCAGCTGGGCTCACTAGGCCTTAGTATCACTAATACCCAGCTCAACAGTACTCACTTGGTCTCATCGTCATCAATATTCACCCTCAACCGGACTCACTCGGACTTGATCATAGTAATACCATGCTCTTTAAAGCTCGCTAAGACTCAAACTTGCCAGAGTTCACTCGGCCAAACTCGCCACTACTAAGATTTAAAGGTTAGCCGAGGTTGAGTGAGGCAAGTCTTGAGCGAGTTTTCCGACATATGAATACGAAGCTTTTTCACGCATCTTCTAGGTAGCTTGAAGTTGTCAACAGTGTGGAATTTTTAACCCAGATGGCCATGACAAATGTAAAAATTGGCAAGTTATGTACTGGAGCACAACACATGTCCCTGAAATGGGATGCTGCTAGAGCCAATGTTTCAATAAACGGGCATATCTTCTTCAAAGCACCATCTCCTTTCCTCGGCAGCATTTTCATTAACTATCTCGCTCACTCCCCCTCACCCTTAATATGGGAGAAAGAGGATGAAAAGCTTCTATGAAAAAACAGGGAAGTGAAATGCTTTACAGCTACCAATACAGTCAAACCCCGGTAGAGCAAAGTCCACCTGATGCACACACACAGCTTTGTTATATCAGATAATTCGTTATAAACGAATACCCATGGCAATTTAAAATGGAAGTACTATTCTTCAATTATGTTGTCATGATGATATTTAATTATATCAGGATTCATTGTATTGAGGTTTCACTGTCATTCAGAGGAGAATCCTAGGCCCAGAAAGTTCTGATGATGATTTGATGATTTGTGGAGTTTAACGTCCCAAAACCAGCTCTGATTATGAGAGACGCCGTAGTGGAGGTCTCTGGAAATTTCGACCACCTGGGGTTCTTTAACATGCACTGATATCGCACAGCACATGGGCCTCAACATCTGCTTATTTTTTCTTAGTGCTCAAATTGTGTTTCTTGTTGGCAATACTTCAATAACGTGCAGTGTGGTGGCAAGACACTTGGTGACACTTTGAACATCCTGGGATCTGACGATCAATAGTGAGACGGGAAGTTCAGTTCTTCTTTCCAAACTATTAGCGACGCATTTGACCTTCAATTCGAACTTTGCTTCTCTCTGTTTGGTTCAGTTGCACTGTTCGATTCGCATTTGAAGGTAGGCAAGTAAGGCTCACTTGTCGACCGCCATCCGCTTGATGAGATCGTGAGGCAAGTGCTTCACCAAGTCGCCGTCGACCCGGTGGCTGAACTGGCTGGTGGCTGTTTGCACGTTCTGCCTGCACCAGACAGATAAAACTAAGTGAGCGACTAACTGAACCAGTGCTTTTCGACATGCAACACTGGTGAGACTGCATAAAATTTATACTTACAAACCACGAAATGGCAGCATTAAAAAAATTAATAAATAAAAGTACGACACTGCTGCCCATCACAACTGGCAACACTTGGCAATGACGGAGCAGGTTGTCTTGGCACCGTAACAACGTTGTTTGCTAGAGAGTTGGTGACCCCAAGCAAATTTGAAGAAATGTTACAGTACGTTGAACTTTAGTGAGCGACATCCCAGCTCGGACATCAACTTATCCATAAATGTTCGACATTGTGTAACTTTTGTTCCAATAGGTTGAGAGCATCCATTCTTGTATTACTACATAGAGCTCCCATTCCAGATTATAGTGGTATGCTTACTTGTATTCTGGCTTTGTGATTTTTAGGAGAAAGTATTGCTCCCAACGAGCCAAATTAAATGTTGAATATTCCAAAAGCCACATGTAGTAGTTGCATATTAAAAACCAGCACATAAGTATACATAAACACATCAATTTTCGTCAAAATCTATGAAGAATTAAAGAAAAAGCTTTAAAGAGCAAGGTGCCCCTTAACAACTTCCACACTACAACCAAAACTTATCATGTGGGCCGGTGAGGGGCTCTTAACTGAAACACTGAAAGCATTTGCCCCCACACGAGCTTTTTCAAGCTCCATCTGGAGAAACAAGCACCTCGTCCACTGACCGGAAGGTCCGTGCCTCCTTTTCGATACGGCCCACTGCCTGCCCCAGCATTGTTTGCTGTGGCTTTGGGAGATCAACGCCCATGAGCCGGGCCTCGAGGCAGTGGCGCTGCACAATCCGTTGCTCCTCCTCCGAATAGCGCTTCTCGTCTTCAATCAGCTCCTGCGAGAAGACGTAGCGAGTCCACTTGCATATCAGTAACACCCTTGTTACACTGCTGGCGCACTCTTCAACTTGTCATCCTGGACATGTACTTCCTTGCAATTCCTGCCAGCAATCTTAGGCCTTACTTAAGAGCAACAAAGAAACAGCACCGGAAAAGAAAGAAGGGAATGAAAGAAAAAAGGAAAGGAGGAAGGGAAGAAAAAAAAAAGTAAGTAGGTTAGGCACACACATGCGCAGCTTCACTTTCCCCCAGTTCATTTTCTGCTCATTTTCTCGTGTCAATTGCGACGATCCTATAAGGAACTTCAGATGTACACTGACTTGGCTCTGGTGATATGGCCACCATGTACCCTGGGAACGCAGACATGTTCAGGCGCTACTTACCTTGACAGCGTGGTATATAGGCAGGCTCTGGTATTGCCTCGACAGGGCCCGATGAACCCGTGCCTGTAGCTGCAAAAGACAAGGGACCACACGTGTTTGATACATTCAGTTGTGGACATTATAAAATTGAGACACTGCACTTTTTCCTTTCTGCACAAAACTTCCTCCGCCTCTCTTTCCCTTATTTTATGGTTACTGGCTACTGTATTGCTGAGTGTACGATGGCTACAGGGGCTGATGTGCCTCTGGTTACGTGTGATGTGCCTCTGGTTACGTGAAGCTAGGTATGCTAGCATACTATTTTAACATTCATAGCCAATTCCATGGCAGGAGTTGTGTACCACTGGCTGGGTGTCCGATTAAATGGGCAGAACTGTCAGAAAGCAAGAAGTGACAGAGACTGCAACAAAAGCAGGTGATGGTCAGCAATGAAAAATTTTGATGAGTGAAACCACACCACAGTCTGCAGTAAACATTGAGAGTCAAGCCGTGTTGATATGAAAGTGGAGACTTTTTATTTATTTATTTAAATTGCAAAATATACTACCTTAGACCCCACATAAGTCCCTGTATTAGGGGGCAAAGAAATGCACTTGAAAACTAGCATGAGAAGATGCACAACAAGGGAAAAAAATAAAAAAGTTTAGATTGAAGGGCAAAGGAATCGATGCCACAGAAACACAGTGCAATGTGTTATAAAGTAACACTAGCCCCTTTAGGACCTCTGAAGCCACAGTGACTTGATATATACAGTAAAATCTCTCTATAGTAAACTACAGTAGTTATAGTTATCGGACAAAAATGCTTTGTTATATCCAATAATTCATTATACCAATATTCGTCATATCATGGTTCATTATGAGCACTGATATTTGTAGGATATAACAGATGTAGAGATCAGTAGCGTAGATCTCAAACGGCTACTTACACAGCATTTTAGGCATCTTGATGGGGTTAATAAACCAGAGTAGTGGATGAAAAAAAGCATTCTAATCAATAGGTAAATCTCGCAGTTCACAAAATCTAATTTAGTAAATATGCTACTCCGCAAACAGTATCAAGTTCAATTCCTGAATGTCGCGATGTCATGACATGGAAGGTGGTCGTGCGAGAGAAAGAACATTGTGACGCTTTGGTGCCCACTATGATTAACTAGGTTATGGGTTCTCAAAGTGGGGAACAGTTTCCTTGATTCCATATTCGTTCAACAAGTGTTTGTGCATGTAACCTGCCTGAAAAGGTGGTTTCGCTGCAGCATGAGGCCGCTATGCCATGAAGCTGTCTTTCCAAGGGAAATTTACACTGCCATGAAGGGATGCTTGATGGCAAAGTGTGGCATTACCTGACTCTTAACTGAATTTATACATGCTCATGTCTCACAGCGGTTTATGCAAGCTTAATATGGTGAATCCAAAGACGTAATATACTCTGCTGGTTATGACTTGCACTCTTCTGCTATTCAAATACTTGCATGATTGATTTCTTTCTTAAACAGGTGGATTTCCTTTTGAGGGTGGCAGGGCTAGTTAAGCTGCAGGTATGTAGCTTTTTTCCTGTCGTCCTCACCACAAACAGTATGCTGTTGAAACATATGTACTCGTGTCATGAAATGAAAAAAATCTCAAAATCTAAAGCTATTAGATCCACCCCAACCTCAATATAATGAATGAAAATATAACGAATCAAATGAAAAATAGTACTGCCACTAAAACAGTGCTACAAATATACATTTATAATAAGTTACCAGACATAGCAGAACTATTTGCATGTTATATTGAATTCGTGACGTTGAGCTCTGAGTGAACTGATTACCATTTCGTAGATTGGTGATTGATTGATTTGTGGGCTTTAACGTCCCAAAACCAGCTCTGATTATGAGAGACGCCGTAGTTGAGGCCTCCGGAAATTTCGACCACCTGGGGTTCTTTAACGTGCACTGACATCGCACAGCACACAGACCTCAACATTTCGCCTCCATTGAAATGCAGCCGCCGCGGCCGTGATTCGATCCCGTGACCTTCGGATCTGCAGCCGAGTGCCATAACCACTAGACCACCGTGGCGGGGCGATTACCATTTCGTGTGACATTGACTACGTTCCTTGGGAACTCCTTGGAGCATAGCAGGGTCCCTTGGGACCGAGTTGCTTGAAAACCCATGCATAAGATCGCCTGCAGTACGACAGCATAGCAGAAAACCGTATGACCACTGAAATGCTGCTATGTGATGCGACATAGCAGCGAGTTGGCACAAGTCATTGAAAGATTTAAAAGGGAGGGAGGCAATGCTTGTCTATATAAAGGGTGAGTGAGTAAGGATGCATCTTCACAGCGTCCGTCAGCAGACCTGCACTGATAAGTCACTTGGATAACGCGCGCACCAGACTAACCCTTTCATATGCCTGGGCAATCTGTTCTGTCTGATCCACCAGGTACAGTAGGCGCAGCGCGCTCCATGCTGACTCCAACGGGGCAGCCAACCTTTCCAGTGGCTCCATGACGGACTGGAAGGTCTTCACGTAGGCTCCATCTGGAGAACCGAGGGGAAGTGCAGTCGACTTGCAATTATAGGGGCTCATATTAGTTGTATGTTTTGGTTAGTGCATATGCACCTTTGCATGTGCATGTATTACACGCACCACTTGATGTCAAGACCTTTCTCTCTCTCAATGACGTTGATGGTATGTTCAAGCCATGTTCATCTGAATAATATTTAAAGTGATCCCCCTGGAGCACATTATTCAAGTCACCATATTTGCTTTGGATATTTTCCTAGAATGTCAAAGATCAAAGAGCTCAAACAGTGAAAAAATGACAAACTTAATTATTAAAATTAGGCTTGCCTTCTACTCAAATTTGTGGGTTATCGATACCACATTTCACTCTCCTATGACGTCACAAGGCGGAACCAACAGCAGCAGCAGCATTCTAGTAGAAGTAAGAATGCTGTAGTTGGCAAACTTGTTCAACCTGTTCTGGCGCTTCCATGGCCTTCGTAATTTGGTGGCACATGACCAGACCTTGAAGGCCATTGTGATGCACAATTACAACAGCTACTATGAGGCAGTCATCGATTCACAGAGTGCTTGGCATTATGATAGATCATTCTGATGGTTATGACGCCTTGGCCTTGCCTAAGCAATACTTAAAACGTTCATTAGGCATAGCCCCATAATTTTTTTTCATAGAACTGGCACATTATATTTCAGAGAACTGACACGCATAAACTGCACATTATATTTTCCAGACATAATTCTATGTTCATTCGGTGATGTCGCATCCACTGGATACACTCCGCAAAATTGCTGCATCGCAATTCTGCTATCACGTGCTGCCAAACAAGGTTTCCCAGGAGCTTTGCAGGGCCCCAATAAATGGATAGTCACATATCACACTGGGTCACACTGCATTTCAGGGACTTTTCGGTCAGTGACCACAGGTATTGAACAATCACCTTGCAACTGTTCCTCCAGCTGGGACACACCAGCCTCAAACTCCACAAGCAGCTTGCCAACAGCATTGTAACACTGTGCTCCAGTGAGGTGCGCATACTCTGGCGGTTCAGCTGTAAACCTCAGCAGAGGGTTGGTGTCGGCTGTGTCCTCGGGCACTTCAGGTAACCTGCACAGCAACCGCAGATATGTTAAAGGGACCCTGAAATGGTTTTCGTGATTTTGTACAAATGCGTTGCACCGATAGCCCGAGTCCTTCTGATAATTAGCGTAATATCAGCACTCTGTGTTAAGCGTGTAATTTACAACAAAGTTTTAAATACGCACATCGTGAGAGATCGACGCGACTCGACTCGAAGCGTTTTCGACTGCCCCTTCCCACGGGACATGCGATGGGTGCTACGAAGCGGAACCCAGCTGACGTCATGAGCACTGAAGGGCAGCCAACGGTATCGTCGCGGCATCTGGCGGCGCACACACGAGTCGCCGGCGCACTATTACAGAGGCTAACACTGCCGAGGCCGGCGACCTCAGTAAAGACATCGCGGCGCTATGTCGCTATGGAGGGCTCTGCACAGCGGCTGACGTGGGAGGCGCCGTCGTCACTAGCACGCACTCCGCAGCTGTTTGAGTTGAGTAGGAACAGCAGTGGTAAGGAGGAAGGCGACAGAAATAAGCCCGTAGCTACCTTAGCGCAGGGTGCTTCGGTTTATTTATGGTGTGAATGATTTCACAATTGTGCTGCCTAATCAATGACACAATGTCAAAAAAAAAAAAAAATTTCAGGGACCCTTTAAAGATACATAAAAGGAAAAAATAAAATTAAGGGACAAGAAGAGAGTGGAGTGAGTCAGAGTGAGTCAGGAGACATTCTTAGCACGTTAATATTTCGGACATCATTATAGAAAAAAGAAAATACAGGTGTCAATACTGGCACGAACTTCTTGCACAGATTTGCCATGATGTCATAGACTTTAAAGACAAATGCTGGGACCTGCATGACACCTTACAAGTAATGATGAACTACACGGCATTCAAAGAAAACCAACAACTTGGCACAAGTATTACAGAAAATTTTATTAAGCTCTGGTGGTCAGAGTACAAAAGAAAAGTGAAAGCTTGGAAATCCATAATGTCATACTGACATCTATGAGATTGTTGAAAGCACTTCCAGAATGAAACTTGCTTCATTTACACTTCCAACAATGGAACACATGCATGACTTGTCTTTTTCAGTGCCGCGATGGAGGTGAGTACCCTTATTCAAAATGTTGTTGAAGTTCTTTCAGGATGTGCTCAACTTGTGCTGCCAGGTTCATTAAGCCCGAACAGGTCACAAGAGAAACATGAAGCCTTTAAGCGATGAGAGGTCGTTGGACACCGAACGTTGATGGAGTGTAAGTGACTCATCTTTGCAATTACAGTCCTGTTGAGGAAAAGTTTTGATTTGATTGATTGATTTGTGGGGTTTAATAACATCCCAAAACCAGCTCTGATTATGAGAGACGCCGTAGTGGAGGTCTCCGGAAATTTCGACCACCTGGGGTTCTTAAACGTGCACTGACATCGCACAGCACACGGGCCTCAACATTTCGCCTCTATCGAAATGCAGCCGCCGCGTTCGGGATTCGATCCCGCGACCTTCGTATCAGCAGCCGAGTGCCATAACCACTAGACCACCGTGGCGGGGCGCAATGGAGTACTGATGGCCCAACATTGCCATGTGGAAACATCACTAGCCTTAGTCATTTAGCTTGTACGCTACAGGTTATAACCAAACATTTGAAGGTCTAGTTAAAGCAATGGATAATAATCTGTGCACGTCGAAGGTTAAAGGTGCGGTTCACGCAGTTCTTGGAGACGCCAACTATCTTGCTTTGCATAAATTTTCTATCAATCTTTTTTTTCGCCGTCATGAATGTAACGACCCCAAGTTCACACTTCCGAGGCGACAAAAAGCGGATAATTTTCCTGTATTGCAGCGAAAGACACGCTCACTAGACTTACCTATCTGTCCTTCAAACGCAATGCTCTATGTACCAATAAGCTGAGCCATAAGCAATGACAAAGCAAAGGCAGGCAGGTGAATTTCCATGAATATCTTATGGTGGGCCTTGAACTTTTCACAACTTGTCTTCGCTGGGGGCCAGCCCTTCGTCGTGACCGAGCTCTTCGGTTGATGAACTTTACGTACTCGTACTCCCTAGGCGATCCTGACATTTTAAGCAAGTTAAACGAAAGAAAAAAAAAAAAACATAGACGCGAGCTCGCTAGCACATTCTCCGCTGCTACGACAAGTCGTAATTAACCACGCAAAGCGATTAGCACCAAACAGTTTTGCTGAAGGCGACCGGTATTCGTTTTCGCTTTCTCCGGAGAGGTGCACGAAACTGCGTCAGGTTTCTTTCTTGCGGCGCGCGCATTAACGCTCCGGTTATGGAATCGCTTTAGCGCACGTGATTAGCTTGTGTAAAGGCCAGTGGACACTTACAGAACAATGTACTTGTGCCGTTTCTGCGCTCCGACAACGCCAAATCGCCGCGCTGCTGCTATCACAGCTCTGCGCGACGACCACATGAGAGCGGCCATGTTTATGTTTGAGACTTGAGGAGGATGGAGGTAGTGAAGGTGGTGAAGAGGTGATGAAGGGCAACTCGCAGAAAACGCAGGAAATTCAGTTTGAGTCAGCTAGCCTTAATTTATTCATCGTGGCTATGGGACGGGGGCAGCAGCGCCTACAGGTGAAATGTCCTGTGCGAGGGCTTGTCTCTATTCTCTAAGGCGATGTAAACGCTGAAGTTGAGTGCGAAATAAAAATACGTCACGACCACCATTTCTTAGACAGTTAACCATAGCCAATACTAGCCACCACACAACCGTAGCCGTAGCTACCATAACAAGCTCGGGTGGTTTCGACGGCAGTGCGTTTTGTAGTGTTCTGACGCGTAGTTTGTCACCTTTGCTGGCGGTGTGTGCTTTAGCGACTGAAGAAAGCAGCGGTCGGCGTGTTCCACGTTTACCTTTGTGCCCTGAGTCAGACATGGGCAAAGTGAGACGAAGCAAGAAACCTCCTCCGGAGGGCTGGGAGTTGATCGAACCAACACTCGACGAACTGGAACAGAAAATGCGCGAATGTAAGTGGATCTGTCTGTTTTTTATTCTACTTGCATGTTGCGACATGCATGCTAGGCGAAATCATATGTCAAACGTTCATGTGACGATGCTTGTCGACGTATTACAACGTAGGAAAGCAATGCGAAGCAACGGGTGATTGGTGGTTTGAGGGTGTGCAGTATTATGCAAATTTGCCGGAGCTGTTTAGTCAGTGAGCTTTGCCTTGACAAGGTCAATCAGGCTACAGTGTTCCATAGGTATTCTAGTTCATTGTAAGGAGGCTCAAGTGAAAGACTAAATGCGCCGTTATTTGTTGCGAAACAATGGGTGATTAGAATAGATTCTTGGGAGCGGGGGTCCCTTCGTAATTGCTTTAGAAGCGATATATGCGGTAGCGAAACCCATCACCTAGCTACCAGTAATGTACACTAGGTGTTTGTAGAAGAATAAACTTGTTTTCGTTCACAAACACGACGACATAGATTGGCAGCATTGCGCGTTTGGAGACCCCGTGCGAGAAGGACATCGTGAAGTCACTTTCATCGAAAATAAATTGCTCGTAATTAACGCTGTAAACGAGAAAACATGTCGCAGTTGGATTGCTTAATGAACGCATTCCTTGCTGAATGGGTTAGTCAAGGGGTCGTCTTATTGTGTGCCTTCAAAAAACATAGTTTGAAAGAAAATATTGGTTCAACGGAAATTAAAATGTAGTGTGATCAGCAAGAGACGTTCAAGAGAATCCTTGGTCGGAAGCCAACGTTTCTGCGACGACCGCAACCTGGTAAAGGCAAATTCTCTTGTCAAAACAGCGGCTGTGGGTGAGACCTTCTATTCGGCTACATTGTTTCAGACTTCGCTAGCTCAGGTAAACGGAACAACCAAACTTAGCTTGCGGCTTTGAAAAACGGCCGAGGCGTTGAGAAACCGTTTGGTCGCAGGTGAGACAGAGTCACACGAGGGTAAGCGCAAGGTTGAGTCGCTGTGGCCCATCTTCAAGATCCACCACCAGAAGTCCCGATACGTGTTCGACCTCTACCACAAGCGGAAGGCCATTAGTAAAGGTATGTGTTACTTTGACCGTGGGTCCCCTTTCTTATGTCTTTTCTGCAGGATGCAACATAAGCGTGCTTGCTTATATTTTACCTGCCACAGTGGCTTTGTCATACTGCTGACAGAACGTGAGGCTGTTCTATTTGGTCTCACTAACGGGTCGTGCAGCCCTAGTGATCAGTTAAATTATCATGGCATAATGAATTAACTCCTATGAATAGTAACTCCGCTTATGTATTTGCCTCATCGAGCTCCTACTTTCAGGTTTGTTAGATTTAGGGAATGTGTGTTGTAGACTGCACTGCAAATAAAATAGTGCACCATGCGGCACCTTGCCTGATTCATCAAGCAATCTAGGACTGGGGTGTACGGAGCACCGCTGCACATTGGAGATTCAAGGGCTCAGCTGCTGTGCACCCTGAATGTGTGCAGTAAAATAGACATTGCAGCTTTCGTCCTTAATTCCTCATATAGGCACAGGCATGTTTTCTGGATGTTTCAGTGTCAATATTCGAATTCTTGCATTTGTTTTTGGGCAGTTTAAATCAGTTATAGCTCTTCTGTAAATGTCTTTCTTTTTTTAAAACCTTTTACCACTTCTGTCCTGGTTCTGACAAAAAGTCAGAAGTGCTGTCAAATCTTGATAAAACAAATGAGGATGTAAAGAATCATGCAAACGCATCCTTGTATCTATTACAGCATAACAAATGTATGTTTACGATGAATATATTAAAGCCACTTTCCAGTTGCGTGAGCGTTTATGACGACAGTTGAATGTACTAAGTTGTGCTAATGCACGTCACATGATGTACATGTGGACATGCAGAGCTCTTTGAGTACTGCATCCGTGAGGCTTGGCTGACCGCAACCTGATGGCCAAGTGGAAAAAGCAGGGCTATGAGAATCTTTGCTGCCTGCGTTGCATCCAGACTAGGGATACCAACTTTGGCACCAACTGCATCTGTCGTGTACCCAAGGCGAAGCTTGAGGAGGTACGGGAGGCTTTTACATTTACTAGGTATATAGAACTAGCTGCTTGGAGAGCCAGAATGGAGTTGTTGCTGAACTCTCATATTGTGACACTGCAACAGTCCAGATGTTTGCGAATTCCAGTGTGTCTTACATACGCAGAGGTTTTCTCGTATAACTGGTTTGCCAGAAGTGGGCAGTGTCGTGTTTTGCTGCCTTAACTTCATTTATAGCACAGTTTTGCATTATCATCAAAAAAGGAACTTATGAACGTAACCTGTGATCATGCTGCTGCTGAAAAATTATGCCAGCAACAAAAGAAACATGCCCTTCATTACGGTGGTGATATCCTTCTTCGTCTAGTTGAGCGCTGCCATCTGGTCTAGTAACGTCATGCCTTCGCTGAACTGGTGATCCACAAGGAGTGAGCAAGATTGTAGATAGACTAGCCCTCTAAGTGTTTAGAAGGAACAGACGTTGTCCCGACCAAATTGCCCCCAAGCTCATCCTACTAGAACAGGTACTGCGCTTGAGTATTAGTGGTGCAAATATTGTTTCAATATTGAGTTTGGTTTAATGTAATATGGATTTGAATTAAGCAATTTAAAAAGTAGGCACTTCAGTTATAAAATTTTCAAAGAAATGAAGCACTTAAGGGGCATGAATTCTGTAGGCAGTGTCAGTTTTTATGAAAGCCAGTGGCAGTTGTATGATAATGCTGTTTTTATATGGTACTGCACTAGCTGAACTTTATGAAGTATCCAAAATGAATATTTATCAGAACATAAGTTTGAAAAGGTGAAGTGGTTTAGAATGATAACTTGCATTTTGAGAACTCAAGTGTTCTTAATACAAATGTTCAATATTAAAAAGAGAAACTTAATGTCAGTCTTAGTTTCGAAATTCGATTGGATTAGGTAAATATTTGTTACGTGCAATGGGTCATGGTAAAGTTGTTAAAAGAAAGTTGAAAACCTTCCTTTTAAACATATATCTTTGTTAAATACTTAGTAGCATGCTTTTTACATTGTAAAAATTTATTTTAAAGGTGAGCCCTAATGGAGACGAGAGTGAACATGCATTTTGTGACATTGCAGCTGTCTAGATATTGTTAGTGTCATTTTTCGTGAATGCCAGTGATATTTACATGACGTAAGCAATTGCTTTTGTGAAGTACCAAATTCATGAAAGCTCTTCATCTGGGAAGGGTATTTTGCCTATCTGCTTCTGAGTAAACGCCGAAATTGCCTAAAGCCATGTGCATGACATGCAAGGTGTCTCATGTTTTCAAAACATGTCAAGAGCCTCCCTTTGCATTGCATATACTGTGCGCCATATAATTTAACGCCATGTTTCCTGGTTGCAGGGCAAGATAGTTGAATGCGTCCACTGCGGATGTAGGGGGTGCTCAGGATGAAGAATTGCAGTCATTTCCATCATTACCAGGAATGTTAATTCTCACAGTGTCACTCAATAAAAGCTGTTCCATCTGTACATCCGCAGGTTTTGTTTGCATTGAGGCTTTTCTGGCCAGCCTTGCATTGTTCTAGAGCGTCTTTCCACATTTGCGGAAGCTTCATATTTTGCGTTTAAGCTTCTACTGATCGATTTGTGGGGTTCTACACCACTAAACCACGATAAGATTACGAGAGATGCTGTAGTGGAGGACTCCTGAAAGTTTCGACCACCTTGGGGTTCTTTAACCTCTCAGCCCTCACCACAACACGGTAGTACAAGCCACAAATCTCAGTTGGCAGCCTCAGTATTGACAACAGAATGCTAATTGTGCGCTTGTTCACAACCATTAGGTTTTATCGAGTTCTCAATGTTGCACATGTGCATCCCACAGTACTACTTTGTGGCAACATACCCAGGTGTTTTGTACCACTCAAAAGAAAAAGATGGGGCCTGTACCGCTGGTAGGAGTAACACTCTTAAAGGCCATTAAAAAATACTAAATGAAAATGGGAAGTATCCCAAGGAGTTCCGAGTAGAAGCCGATTGAGAAAAGTAAAATATGGGGGGGGGGGGGTTAAAGAAGTGTGTGTTTGGTATGTAGCGCCAACTCGGGTGCGCAGACAAAATGAGGCTTGTGAAGTTAGGCTATTAAGGTGTGGGTGCAAGTGAGCGGTGTTAAGGTAGCGTGGCGTGGCGAACCATCAGCAGCTCGAACTAGGTTGGCCATCGAGGAAGGCCAGCAAGGAAGATATGAGGTGACATAAAGAACAAAGCACAAACGTTTAATACATCACTACGGGTGAGCGAGGTGCTCAAGAGAACAGTGCAAATGTGTGTACAGCAGCGCACTGGAGCGAAGGCGACTTCCGACTACTGGGTGGCGCGGCCTCTCTCCCCTTTTATACCCCTTTCATGAAGCGTTCCCAATGTCCTCCACTGTGCACTCTTGTCGAGACGTTCTCAGTTCAGCAGACGTGCCGCCGCCTTGCGGGTTGTCAGCAGCAGGGAAGGGCCGAGCTGCTCGAGAAGGGCTCACACATACACCGCGCACACACAATTGCCACGTGCGGCAACCAGGTTTAACTCTGGCTCGGTGGTTCTGCTGAATGGGCAAGCACTTTGTTGGGAGTTCGTTTTAAGTGCTGTTGTGCCACTAAAGTCGCAACAGCAGCTCAATAATATTGAAGAGGTTGTGCAACGCCTTCTAAAAATTTTGTACGATGTGTGTATTTGGAATTCTGGGCCTCTAGTCTATAATACATATTGTTTTGTTATATTATGTGGGTTGATTTACGGTGTCACAAACAATCCCAATTTACCCAGTGTGCGTTCCCCTCAACTTTGCAGTGGTGTCACCATAGTTGCCACCATGGCCTTGCCTTAGGAGGCCACGGGAAAGCACTGTACCGCATGGTGCAATGATCTCGATGGGCGTTATTAAATGTACACCGAATTTTTCGTTGAAATATTTAGGAATTGGTGCGTCGAATGCTTACCAAAGCAGTGAAAACTGCTACTGCACAGCTCCACATTCACGACCCCTACAAGTTAAATGGATCCACACAGGAATGAAAGTCCTCAGAGTTTAGGGTACCAGTGCAATGCTTTGGCAGCTTGCCCTGCCTGGCTTTTACATAAACAAGTGAAATAGTTCTTGAGCATGTGCAGACATTCTGTAGACTGAGGAAGGACAGCACGATTCATAAATGTGAGTGTGTGACGTCTGGTGTAGTGTAGTAAGGAAGGACAATCCTTGGAAAGGTTTGGCAACGATTCCTTCACAGTGAAGTGTAGGGCCATCGAAAAATAGCACAGACGAAAGAGCAGTGATGCAGGAATCTGCCATGCTCGTGTTGCCTCATGCTTATGCAGTCTTTTGTGCTTAAATACAGTTGAAACTCATTTGAAACAATGTGGGTATAGCAAATTATCGGTTATGACAAATTCAATAAAAAGGTGTCAGTAAAACCGTATTACAAATATGCATTTATATGAATATCAGTAAGGGTGTGTGAATGGTTTCTGAATGCACAGCATTTGGTATTCAGCCTGCATCTTTTACGATTCGAAATTTGTGATAGGAGGCAAAGTATGCTTTCTGGCGACAAGTGGCCCATTCCCACGTGTAATACACTGTGCCATATAGCACTCTTGTACTGCAGTGAACTTGTGCATTTGCACAGTTCTGTTGGACTGTTCATTTTCTAGGGCCAGCACTGCAACAGTACACTGGTCGTGCAATATATTTTCGCCCATGTTCAGCAGTACATTCCTCTGCAATTTAACATGGCACTCTTCAAAAAAAAAATTCTTATATTTGATGTGCACTCGCACATCTAAATCTGCTTCGCTTTAAAATTTTTGTTTGTACTAGTCTGATTTATCAGATATAAAGCAATTTGTGTCACACTAGTCATTAAAACTAGGTCTGACTGTGCCGTCCTTGACTGCATGGCGATGCTGCTGGAAACAGGTCCTGTTCTACAGATTCTACTGCTGGAATTGATGCGGGTATCATGACCACCTTGGGCTCGTGTACTTGAATTCATGTGTACAGGCAGTCTTACGTTTTACCCCCATCAAAATGACTGCGGCGAGGAGTCCAACAATCACGCTGAGCAGTGCAACACTTCCGCTGCGAAGTTTTCAGTGGTAGCGGGGCAAAATATTGCCCTGTCGAGTCAAGCACAACACACCAAAACTTAGCATGATGTGTTGAATGATTATGGTAAAAAAAAAAAAGAAGGCTTTATTTACAGAACTTAAGATACAAAGAAAGAGCGCCAATCTGTGTCACTCGGAAACGGTGGCAAAGTTGGGTTGTGCAGGATGGCCTAATTCACGAAGCCATCCGCTGTCTGTGGCGAGCAGACTGGATGAGGCCACAGACAGGGGTGGTACAGCCGGGGCAGTCTCTCCTTTAGTTCCTTCACTCCGACGATGCCATCTGTTTCGCCTGCGCTCGGATCCTCTTCTCGTACTCCAAGGCGTTTTGGCTGCGAGGGAGAGAGAGAGAGAGGAAGCGATGTGTCAAATTAAAGAGGAAGAAAAAAGTGGATCATTTGCAGATGAACCACATTTGTAGAGTTCACAGAATTAGTGAAGTTACTGAGAGATGTCTAGCAAACATGCATTATTTGAGTTTAACTAGACTTAGGACAGTGGGTAGGCAATGCTAACCAGGTGCTGATGGTATTAAGCAGATCTATTTCTTTTTTCCTGCCAATCCATGCCAGCACGCTGTAAGAAATGATAAATGATTCCGAAACAATGTAGACGGGTTTATGCCCTATATGGGACTCCACTGCGCCACTTTCTAGGATTCGAACAAGACTGGAGTTTAACCCAAAATCTTTCTTGGCTAAGGAGGATTAAAGGACTAGGACGCATTAAGGTAGACAGAGGTGATTAAAGTGCATTAATGTGGACTATGGCATATTAGAGCAGATTAAAGAAGATTAGTATTACATCAGATTAGGGCTGACTAAGATGAATTAGTGTAGATTAAAATGGATTAAGCCTTTAATGTCTGGCTTAATTAGGCAGACCTTAATAGCCTAAGCTCAATTAAGCTTTAACTTGCAGCTGATCACACTAATAAGTGTCTTAATTATTCATAACATACTTATGCTAGTGTATGGTACTACCTTAATTAAACCTGGCCCAATTAGTCTGGGCCTAGTTAACTATACTATTACATTAGCTTAATTAGGCACCGCTTAATTAGCATTACCTTGAATAAATCTAATTCAGTTCTAGCCTAATTAGCTTTAGATTAGTCGGCTTAGTTAGGCTTGACTTCGTTAGTCGAAGCCTAATTAACCTTGGAATAACTAGTCAGATTTTTAAGCGACTTCATTATTGATAACTTAATTATGCATGGTTTAATTAGCCTGAGCCTAATTAGTCCACTTACCTATACTAGATTTGAATATATTAGCCTAATAAGGGCTGCCCAATTTGATTTGCAATTAGACGATTTAATTAGTATATATTAATCATTTCTAAATTAGTCTCAGCTTAACTAGGTATGACTTATGTCATAGCCTAATTAAGCTTGTATTAGTTTGCCTTAATTAGACCTGTCTGAACTAGGCTCCATTGAATTAGCATAATTAGGCATTTGCTACTAGTCTTGGAGAGCTTAGCTTGGCATGGCTATGCTAGCATTACATAGCCTAGCGGTGTTCTCTGCAGATTGCCTAGTTTCACCGATAGGTTAAAGGGCCCCTAAACAACCCCGAGGTCCAAAATTTGTTTTAAAGATATAACTGCGCTCCTGCGCGATGTGAACATGCTCCCGCAAGAATTTTGCGAATAGGTGCAATAATAAAGAAGTTACACGGGTTTAAGTGGCCGCTTGCATCGGTTTCGTTTTCTCGGTCGGCCTCCCCGCCCTTCTCTGCGGAGGAGAGGGTAGGCGCGGCGTGCCGTCGTGACTCCGCCCACTTTTGACACGTGACATGACGTGAGCAATTGACGTCATTGACGCTTGCGCTGCAGTACCGGTTGCTCCGGCCAGCGCTGCTCCGGCGCTCACGCGGTGGGATGGCCACAGGATCTGACATAGACCTGGTTTTCGACCAATCAGCGAGCTGCAACTACGCAAAGTTGTTCGCGGTAGAACGTTACGACACCTAGGATGCGAGCGCGACTGGTCAATCGCCGGAAAGAGGCGCGGGAATTGTTTTTTGAAATACGGCGTCTGTGTGGCGCGGAGCGCTGTCATATTCGCAGAATGTGATTGCCGCAACCTTCTCTATGATTGAGTTAGCTTGTTTGGGCGGCTTAAAAGAAATGTAGGAGCCTGTTTAGTGGCCCTTTAAATAGCCTTACTTAAAACTGAACTAGTGCATATTAGGGTGTATCCACACTTTAGATTATTCCGTACGTCTTACCGCATCTGATCTTATTCCAAATTAATCTGTCGACACCTATGGGTTTGTAATCTGAAGGTCTTTGAGTCACAGTAGTCGCACGTTCAGAGCCCGACAGGATTAACCCGTCTACAACCACTAATCAACCATTAACTAATTGGGGTTATGCAGTACAAGGTGTATTGGCGTCGGTAGTTGGGCAGTTTATCCTGACGCTGTCGTATACGCAACATCGAATACAAGAAGAGCACTGACAAAATACTTTAAGCACATGCACCTCCGAGCCTAAGCGTGTGTGATGAACGAAAACAAAGCTGTGGAGGATAGAAAAAATGCAGAGATGCGAGGGCACACAATGTCTGCACGTGGAGTGAGCGGGCGGCCACAAGCGCTTGCGGCCAACAGCCCCCAGCATCATTCCGCGTGCTTTCAATTAGCCACTCTGATACGACATTGAAGCCTGGCGACATAACGCGCTGGCCAGGGCACCTCCTTTGATGCTGCCCACAAGAGCTCTAGCCAGCAGAGTTGAGACAAAACTGGAAAGGGAAGTTTTCCGGTCGCAATATCTTCGCTCCTAACAAACATTTTTGAAAAAAAAATTCTTTCGGCTGGTGAATTTCTGAGAGGATTTCAATACACATCAAGCAGCTTTCAAAACCAAGCCCGAGGGGTGGTTGAGGGCCCCTTTAAATGCAGAACAGTTGGCGACAAATTTTTGGACTTGATGAATATTCTGGACTTCACGAATGCACTGTCAAGGTTCCCATGAAAGTAACACATTCTCACAACCAATTTTTCGGACAAATTTGTGTCCTAAAGTTCGATTTGCCAGACTAAAACCCATTTCGGGCCATGTTGGATTTGTGGCTGGCTCAGCCATGCTTGACTGTCAGTGGCCTCCTCTGAGGCCTCTAAGATTAGAAAGCATGCTACTTTAGCATGTGGGGATGTTGACATCCCCTGACAAGTTTTTAATGTGTGGCACTAGCATTTTCACAAAGCTACTCCAAGGTGGCTTTCCTGCGGGGCATGAGCCGTGACACCAGCTCACTGCAGCGCTGGGCGTGGTGTAGGTGTTCCCGCGGTAGCGCTGCCCGGCGGGGAGGATTCGCGGGACCATGGGGAATGATCGTCGTTCACTTGGGGCTTGGGACTTCCTCACGCGCGACCGACGCTCGTACGCGCGGTGGTAACAGGTTTTGTTGGGATGATCCTGCAGACACCTTTCCCATTCTCCACTTGAGCAACATACGCTCATCTCACAACATACGCTTAGTTTCACTGGCATGGGCAAACACTACTTGCTTGGTACCCTGTTGCGGTGAGTCGAACGTCAGCGATGCCATTCATCAAGCATCATCAATTACACTAGCATGCCCGTTTGTATGATGCGGCCAGCGTGCTCACTAAATGTAGGAAGCGCAGTTAAATGCCCTTTTTGTTGGTTTCCACTGTGGTTTACTGCGTCCTTTATTCCTCAAGCGTGGGAGACCCCACAAGCTTCAGAGACTATGCCTGCTCCCCCTTAGCTGTCAAAACCGGAAGTGAAAAGTCACCTTGTCATTTTCAGCCAGCACTAACCACTTGGTGCGGGGTTTCAGTTGTCTTTCCGCACATAGGTTGTCAACATCGAGCATGTCCAATATGTTGTATGCGTTTGTGTGCACATATGAGACCAAAGCACGAAAGGCAGTAAATAATAATAATTAAAAAAAAATGTGCATGGTGCTTCAGCTCACGTTTCTGTGCTTTAGAAGTGGCAGATGACTGACACATGATTAACGGCATTGATCAAATGAATGAATGGAGGACCTAATGCGCAATCTTTGTGTGGATGACGTTTTGTGCATGAATCTCACAGATGACAAATCATACGCCGGGTTGTCCTACAGCCTGAAAGCTGCTTAGGTCACCAACATGGTGACGCTCTTGTCAAGTCTACATAGAAACCTCTCTCCAGCTGAAATACAAGCAAATCTGATTACCTCCAAACGTATAAGGCAGAGCCATGGATAGGCGCCTCTTAGGCCGCTCTAAGCATAATAAATTGAATTTTCTTTTGCCATGTTTTCCCATTGTCTTTTTACAAATTTTCGGGCTTTTTGATTTTTGGTCCCTGCCAGATCCAGAAAATTGATCGGCGACAGTGCTGGAACATCGCCGTCGCAAAATGCCGGCAGATCACCTCCAAAATGAGTTCACATTGGTTCTCTCGTGTTTGCCTGCGGCCCGCGTGCGTTGTATCTGCTCCTAACCAAGTACAAATTGTGATGTGCCGCTTTTTACCATACAGCTAATGTCGAAGGAAAGGTTCCTTGTGCGGTGAACATAGCTGCGGCACACCTCTGCACATCAGAAGCCCGTGATGTGAGAAATGCAGAGAGAGAGAGTACAGCCGGGCATCAACAGAAGAAGTTTCTACGAGTGAAAACGGGAAAATAACTGACCTCGAAGATGAGCTTTCAGCCTTTCTTAATCAAATTATCAAAATTTTCAAGGTGAGGGCACTTGACCGGTGCATGATCGAGGCAAGCCACATGCGAGTGTGTGCCACACTTGCGCTCTGAATGCCAGTTTAGATTTTTTTCACTTCATAGACACCCTATATTTCGTCTGAAATGTTTGGTGTAAAAGTAGGACGCTTTGAAAAGTGATCGGTATATCTGGACGCAGTTTCAGTGGGCGGTATAGGAAAGTCTGAAATGCACTGATGGCCTGATCGTTGTAACTGGGTACGACAGTACTAGTGGTGTGCGAATAGCTCTTTCCGAGGCTTCACTTCGAGTCAAGGGTGTCCAAACAAAAGTAATTAGAATTAGCCAATCCTTCCTTCTCTTTACCGTTAACTCACCAATAAATCGTGTACGCCTCTGCCTGCGCCGGGTCCTTGACATTGGGCTCGTTCAGCAAGTCCTGAACGCCCAGCAAGATCTGCTTGATCGTGATCGCTGGTCTCCAGTCCTTCTCCTCGTCTAGCAACGACAGGCACACTGTACCCGACGGGTACACGTTGGGGTGGAACAAGGGTGGCTCGAACTTGCACTTTGGTGGCGTAGACGGGTAGTCGTCCTTGAATACCATGCGCAGCTTGTAGAGACCTCCTTCCCAGGGTGTCTGCGTCACCATCGTACCAACGCCACGCACCAATCAGAACAATGAAACCCACATGACCGTTTCGCATAAAAGAGCATTTGGGGCATGCAAGTAACACAACTTCATGAAGCTATTGCAGTACAATGTAAAATGAACGCATTGAATCAAGTACAGTGAAATCTTGTTGATACGATCTTCGCGGGAGTGGGGAAATAAAGCACATAATCCAAGAATTGCATCAACCATACGAAAATACATTGTGCCTATGGGGTATTCTTGGCAGGGAAGAGAAAATGAATTATCCCAAAAAATCTTATCGAGATTTCAGTGTACTGGATATTACGATCACTTTGGTGTGTTTTATTCTATATATCATGGCAGTGTAACTGTATTGCCCGAGTGCTAGTGACAAGCCATCCTAACGTGAACAAACAGAGAAAAGTGCCTTAGTAACGTAACAAGACGTTTTGCGTGTGCAACACAATCGATATGGGCACGTCTTCAAACATTGTGCATCACATTTTTGCAACAGGCTCTTTATAAAAAGCTTTTTCCTATAAGGTCAGCACCCAATTGCCCTTCCATATTCAAGCACGGCTCTAACAACCCATAGTTTGGCTTCAACAGCATCATTTCCTTCCTCTATCATGTTGCCTGTTGCGATACAGTGAGCTGCCAACGTGGAATGCCAATAAGCAAGGCTTCACTGTAGGTAACACACACATAGATGCCAGTCCCGCTCTGCTCCAGCGAGAACAGCCAATGGTTCTGCTGGAAAACAAGATTCTTAAAACGAAATTTTTAGATCTTCATGATCTCCCCTCTGGCTGGTGTAGGGACACTGGCAACCCGGTTACACCGATACTGCAGGATTAGTTTGCTTTCGCTTAACACTAAAGTGGTAATGTAATGGTTGTTTTCAGCATGCAATCAATCAAAGTATTATGCCAACAGCTTTCTTCCACAGCAGTATGGGTAGGTCACCAATTTATAGAGGAGGCAGGGAGATGTAGGCAGTGCTGACAGCACGAACAATCAACAGACAGACATGCATAAAACAACTGTAAGAAATAAATTTCTGTTTATAAGCAAGGTAAGTGAACCTGTGTTGGCTTCTAACAACAAAGCTGTTTAAGCCAGCGTGTCCGTATCACGAAAAGCCAGCCATGCCGTAGCAGTGGAAACCAATGATGCCAGGTGCTGCAACACCTGGCATTGCCGTGCTTCTCAACCATGACATCATAACGAAGGTGAAGATGATTATGATGTTAATGAAAACACGGATCAGCCAAGTGCCATTCAGCTTTGCTGCTGCACTGAATTCTTTCGTGGTACTTTACACTTGGAGCCAGTTTATTACATGCACAGTTTATGCTAGTGGTTTTGAATGGTTTGAAAGGTGCTTGTTTTATTTCTGGTGTTTAGAAAGTACATGAGCCTAAATGTGCAGCTAAAAGGAACCAAAGCAGCACATATTTCTGGCAAGTATAAGAAAAAAGTTCAAAGAGAGTTAACTGAATGGTTAAGCACATTGAAAACTTTGCACACCGACCAAAATTTGAAAATTGAGTTATTGAGATTCTACTTGGTGCAGATGATGCTTCGTAAGGGAGAAAACATGTGAGGGAGAAAACGCAGTCCACAATGACTTGTTTTTGATAGTGTCTGCTAAGGCCTGCACAGTAATTCACCAGTAAAAAATGATATGCATTGTGTTCAAAAGAAGCCAGAATATACACAGCATTTACAACAATTTCATTGGGTTGATGCAGCTTGAATACTAAAAGAATGAAAGAACCAGGGCTTCTGATGTTATGTGCCCCAGATTTCAGTGGGAAATTCAAGAATGAAAATTTCACCTTTGACCTTTGTTTTTCCTTCTAATATTGGAGATAAAATGGTGAAATTAACAGCTATTGTCTTCCTGATCAATAATTAATGTGTCTAAACCACTTCAGTTACCCGTTATTGGCGACTGTGCATCAAAAATGAGGTTACGGATCACCAGCAGCTGTTTCATTTGCACTGGCACCATTTTGTGCAGCAGGCATCGCAGCAACAAGCTACACAGGGATAGGTGACACCTAACTTCGACCACTGGTCCCAACAGTTGCAAAGTGTCTGTGCGTGTGTGAAAAACGGCCGGTTGCACAAGCGATAAAAATACTCAAGTACTGAAACTCACCCCTTGTTTTCCTGGGATGGCGCACTCCCAATTGAGCAGGTTTAATGTGCCATCAATGTTCTTCGTTGGACGGGCGACGAACCCCTACAGAACGGGTTGAACATCGAGCGAAGCTTTGACTAAATCAACGCCTCAGAAACAAACAGGAACAAGTACATGCAGCACTTGTTCAACACATGGTGGGTGGACTTGTTTACCCTCACGGTCAATCCCATCACCAAAACAGTCCGAAACGTTTTTGTTTTGCAATAACTACCAGGGTTACATGAACACCTCTGTTCCGTGGCGGCAAATCGTCATCGACATCAAAGAGTATTTACCGCCCATTAAAGGAGCGCCAACTCGGCCGTTTCTAGAACATTCTGCTCGCACGGCAATACCAGTTTACACACGAAAGCCTGAGCCAGGTACGAAGAATGTGCAATACCTCGGTTCTCAATGGCTATCGATTACAGTACAGCGGCGCTCGCACTTCGGATGTGCATTTTATTCTGTGGTTTAGACGTGAACAGTGCTGGCGCTCTTGAGCAAGAAACACGCGCAGCCACCCACCCAGCGACAGCTAAGACAAAACCACAACAAGGTGAAATACTGCGCTTCAACCGTTAAAGCACACACAACATGTTCGGTCAGCAGTACTAGCCGTTAGTTTTTGGGGCTATACGTGCTGGAAATGTCACGTAGAGTGAGAAAGTGAACGGTGGCGAAAGACCGCGAAACGCGTAGGATGTGAATGTCTAAAAGGACGTTCACTTACGAAAGGATGGTCTTTCCTCCAGGCTTTTCTTTCCTCCGACAGTCGAGCGATGGCGATTCCGGACATGTTAATTCCTGTTAAAGTGATTAAAAAAAATATGACATTTGCGCGCAGTGTGTTGGTGGCACAGGTCAGAAATCGCGTAGTGGTAGGACAACGGAACATGCATCAACTGGAGCTGTTCGCTTCAACCTGGCAGGTCCGCTTCCTGTGTGTTTAAAGGTGGAAAAAGAAAACCGCCACAAATAATAAAAACGATTAACTATGCATGGCGGTCAACTCGTGCAGGCAGGCGCCTACGGAGAGAGAGAGAGAGAGAGACTTCGTCGACGACGGAACCGGACCATTTCTGACCGGCCGCACACCAGCACCGCAGTACCGGCGTGAAAGGCGTCATAACGCCATAGGAAACGCGCAAGCCCCTTCTCCTGGGCTTTTAACACCGAAGGCGCACACACTCAGCTGTCATACAAACTGCTCCGTACAACGCCGACGGTAGAAGCTAACCCTAGCCGCTGCACGACACGATTTCGCTACCATGCGCGGGAAGAAAAGAGAACACACACACACACGCACATGGCTTGCTCGAAACTGCAATGAGGATTTCGGAGAACAGTAGAATAGCGGGCGAGTATACGTACCGTTAACCGAGAATAAGCTCAGCTCAGTTTGCGCCGAAAACCCTCCAGCTCGGGATAGACTCGTAGCGCTCGTAGGTCGAGGGACGCTGTTGATAGTAAAAGGAAACCAGGCAGGAAGGCGTTGGCAAGGCAGTGCGTGAAGCGCGTTTCAAAATGCTGATGAAATACCGTTCCAAGCGTCCGTAGCGCCGCGGCTAGGGGCTCACTGGAACGACAGACTGGAAGCGCGGCAAGAACGCGAAGTAGTGTGTACTCACGTGCGTTGCATGAGGCGAGGCAGCGCGCGCTTCAAAGAACAAATGTTTACAACGAAAGTGTAATTATCCTAACGACGGTTTGGCATGAGTAATAGCTACAAATCTCAAAGGCTAGACTTTTCAGTTATGTAAGATAAAACAGCATGGCGACTACGACGTTGATTTGCGGCCAGCATGACTGAGGCATGGAGTTATTTTTGCGATGCTTATTGCAAAAAATTCTACAAACACAGAAAAACTATCAGTCGTGGCGTGAGGCAAGGGACGGCGATTTTGACATGTTCTGGCGTCCTCGGCACCTGAAAACATTACCTTTGAGATCGGTAATGTTAAAAAAAAAAAAGAAAAGAAAAGGGAGCCACTAGGATTGGCTAGTAATGCAGAAGCTTAAATATATATAAAAAATGTACGAGTTGATTTGTTTAAATAATAATGGTTGTATGATTTCGCGAGTGACCACTTGAAGCGCTGGGTTCGTACAAGATTGTTACTTCACAGTAGAATGACAATAGATAAAATAGGCATGCGCGGAGAAAATTTGTTGTGAAAATATGTGTGATTCGGGAGAACGAACGTTTGTAGAGGATAAAATAAAGGTAGAGCTTGGCGGCCCGCTCCTAACATCCATCCATCCATTGTCGTTTTCTGCTTATTACGGCCAGCGATTACGAATAATACCAAAGCGATATTCCTTGCATCTTCAGTGTGTGGTCATTCTCCGTTTTTGCCTGCATTGTGCAGGCTGAATTTGGTCACTTTGAAAATGCCTTCTGAGCGATTGGACGGAATGACCAAAGCGGGACAAATGATTAGCCGGAACCACAAGAACTGTCACACGGATAAGAAAGAAACTATATCTAACTGCGTGCTATTTTTCATACGCCGATATATCCTTTGAAGCGCTTTAAATGGAAAGCAAATGACAACACAACACTATTTCGTGCCTTCGCAATAAAGAAAGAAAGAGATAGGAAGGGTGATAAACTGCCTGTATTTATGCGTGTGATTAAATAAATGCCAGCGACATATCTCTCATATCGTGGTTCACACTAGAGCGCACTCTTCACCCTACTTTCTTCACCCTACCCGCAGGTCGCGGCGGCTCCATTTCGATTTCCAGAGCCCTCCTCTGCGGCGTCCCTCGAAATCATGTGGTGGTTTGAATCTCTTTCCCACCCTTTGCTATACTCAGTACTGCACAAGACTATACTATACTATACACTATACTTCGTTTTTTCTTTTTTCTTTTCGCGACTTAATCTCTGCCCCTCGTGCTAGCATGGCGTCAGTGACTTCAAAAGCTTTTTTTGTTTATTTTCACCCCATTGAGTCAACGGAATTTCATAAAACTTGCTGCGTCAGGTTTATGGCCATCCGAGAACACAACGCATCCCAATTTTACCAGTGAATGGCTATGTGGGCTATAGCAGACGTCTTCAAAATTTATGACGTCACAGCTAGTTGGCATGGTAACATCAAGGCATGTGTCGACACCCGTATATTCTTCTTACGCGTTTTCTCGCGCACTTTCTTGCTGCAAGAGTAGTCGCAACTGGTAATGTGCAAGACGGGATTTGCTGGTACGAGAAAGACCGTTTTGAAAATGCGTGACTGCATTGCCGTGGTACGAACAACTAGACCCAAAGCCCGAACACGAAAAAGAAACTGGTAATGCGTACGGTAAAATACTCGATTGTCATCATGACATGCACATGGCTTGTAATGCTTCTGCTTTCATGCATGATAGTAACATGCGCCGCGTTTATTGTATACGTCTGTCATTCGCGCCGCATATGTCAAGGCTGAACACTTAGCCAAGAAGCGAAAATTTTGGAGGGGCGCAGGCATCCACCGCAGCCGCCTCTCCCGCCCCATTCCCCTCTCTCCCATGACCATGACTCTGTCCGTGCACAAGGTCCTCTGACCGCCGCAACCATGATCGCACCCACGTCTTTCGCGGTCAACACAGGCCTTGGTGGACAGCCGAGCGTCGTAACAACCGTAACGCCACGACTGCCAAGATTACCATGATCTGATAATCGCATAACGAAACGCCCTATCCCGACCTTTGTTTGTCTGTCAGCATAGTCATCATCATCAGCCTATTTTAAGTCCACTGCACAGGACGAAGGCCTAGCTCTCCCAACGATTTCCAATTTGCTCTGTCCTGAGCGAGTTGGTTCCACTTTATGCCCGCGAACTGCTTAATTTCATCGCTCCATCTAACCTTTTGCCTGCCTGTTACGTTTTTCTTCTCTTGGTATCCATTCCGTCGCTCTTACTGTCCATCGGTTATCTGTCCTCCGCATGATATGCCCTGCCCTGGTCCACTTTTTTTTAAAATTTTAATTGATATAAGAATAACAGCTACTCCCGTCTGTTCTCCGATCCACTCCGCTCATTTCCGCACTTTCTCTGTGTGCATAAAGCACACACAAAAAGGAGTTATTCTTATTTTCATAGCAACTCATATAAATTGTCTGCAAACCCTCTTGGAGACGTGATTACCGAGCTGTAGCTAAGGCATGCGATTATCTCTCCAATCGAAATTAAACCGGCCCCGATCGGGTTGCTCAGTCGCCCAAAAGATAAACGAACGCAATGTGGTGTCGACGTTCCTTCTATCACGTCTCCACCGACACGAACTTCCAGCCGAAAAATTTAAAATAAGGCGCCTCGCTTACACCTGCCGAAGGCAAAACGGACGGCGAATTCCTAAGGGAGCCAACCTGATTGTAAATTTATATGCGCAACATGACGAGATGGCCGATGTCCGTCGCCCACCGCTCGAACACGGGACGTGGCTGTATGTGTGCAGTTCATAAGCATCCTTCCACATATATCAGGGGGCAACACCGCGGCCGTAAATATATATCAGCTAAGTGGAGTTGAGACGGAGCGGTGGCTACTCTTGTTGGTCGGCCACTACCAGTGAAATCTTTCGCCACGGAAATAAAGTATTCGTAGCGTAGTACACAGAACCCCTTCCTGGCGGGGGCAGCGGCCTTAGCACCCCTTCTTTCTTCTTATCCTTCATCTATCCTGGTCCGAAAGAGGAAGGGGGGGAGTTGTACGGAGGGTTGAACCGGTCTTCCTCCTTACCGAGGTAGCCGGAAGCGCTGTCCGATAGCCGAAGGGGTCATCCGATGTCCGATGTCAAAGCTCCGCAGTGGTGCGGTGTAGGGCGGTGGCCACTGTCCTTCAGAAGACCCGTCCGTCTCCTCTTTTCATCTTCGGCGGCCATCTCCGCTGACTCTTTTTTTTAGCTCTTTTATTTAATGTCTCGGCCGCTGCTCGAGCCGTGCGACTGGTCAGTGCGAAGGAGAGGAAAATGCAAGTGTGCGAGGAGGGTATAGGAGAGCGAGCTATTTATAGCAGCGCTCATCAGTGCTTGGCCACCATCCCAGCACACAACTTGGAAGCGTACAGGTGAGTGAATGCGTTTCTTTCAGGTGGAATATTCTTTCAGTTTTCTTCTCCTTTTTAATCTGAAATATGACAGCTGCACCCCCCCCCCTCCCCCTCCACATAAAGCCTGATTGAGCGCTGTAAAAACTCAGAATATCTATATGATGTTGACAAAAAGGTTTGTATATACTCGGTGATGTCTGCGGGCCCTGGAAATCGAACAACCTTAGAGTGATGGCTAAATCCTCAACCCAATCAAAATCTATCCGCTTCTTTCAGTTGATTTTTACTCAATCGATTACCTCTTCCATTACTTCGAATGGCTAGAAAATAAGCAGTGTTGTACCTCTTCACAAATCCTGTGGCCGTTCGAATTCGTCTGACTCTAGAGCATGCACATTCCAACAGTGCACCTCGTCTGTACAAGCTCTCTTCTTATTTCAATATCAGCACTGATTTACACGGGACCACTATGCGATCCACAACTGTTCGAATTCACCGGAGCCTTTAACCTTCACCTTGATTCGTGTTTTCAAACCGATGTTATATATCTTGACATTGTAAAGGCGCTCGATAATGTCGCCCATCGTCGTGTAACCACAAAAGCTTTCTTTGTTTTTGGCGTTAGCATCTAACTACATATTTCTAAGCCAATAGCAATGCGCCCCAAACCAACCGAATGCTGCGGTTTTGGCGCGATTGTTATGCGTGTTTGCACGACAACTTCAGCATTTAATCACGTAAGTTAAAGAAAAAAAAAGTTTGCCGTCCGTAACATATACGAAAGTTACACGAACAGCAGTTACGTCATCCTGTTATGTTCTTGTCTGAGGGCAGAGCATTCGGCCAAGGTCGTTCACAGGATTTTTCCTAATGGGGGTCCTTTTATGACAAGCCCACACCCCTAAGTATAGGGGCGTCAACACACAAAGCCATCTTTGTGTTATTCACCAGACTTATATCTCATCGTGCCCAGTTGTTGCCATCTAGACTTTACCAACGACCCCATAGGTCCTCTGGGCCGTGTACGTTCAAAAATTGAGGAGAAAGGGGTGGGGGTTCGATCGGGGCATCCAAATTCCCCCTCTGGATCCGCCGTTGAACTCGACATTTTGGTTGCTGGGACGTAGTCTACGACAGCAGGCGTAGTCTGACGGGATGATAACGTTTTAGGCCTGTTCTTTTAGGCCTCAGTTATGGTGTATCTCTTTTACATATTTCTTTATTCATGGTGTTTTTCTCGTGCAGAAAAAAGAAAAGAGCATGACGTCTACAACTTACCTCGCCGCGGCTTCGTTGGCCGTGGTTCTCCTAATGGTGACGCTGTCGACGGCACAAGAGTATCCACCTGGAAGGCCTGGCGGCGGTGGTCGCGAGTGCCACTATGTCTGTTTTCTGGACAACTGCACCCGTCGCAAGTGCTACTACACCTGCAGTCGGCCTCGGTACTGCGAAGAAGAGGCGTCTCTATTACTCTCGGCGGGTGAGTTTCCGACTACACTTTACACTTTCTCAAAAGCAGGCGTTTCCGTAACTCTCAGGGAGTGAACTGTGTGTAGACGCCTCATTTACATTGTGTATGGTGCACTGCGAGGACCAGGAGTTTATATTACTCTCAGGGAGTGAGTTGTCTGCAGCCGCTTCGTTTACACTTGTATGGTGCACTGTGAATAGGAGTTTCTGTGACTCCATGGAGGGAGTTGTGTATAGACACTCTAATTATACTCCATATCGTGCACTGCGAGAAGCAGACATCTGTCTCTTTTACCCTCGGAGGGCGAGTTGTCTACTGACGCTTTATTTGCACTGCATATATATATCGTGCCACGGCCGCTGCAATATGTAGCGGTCGTGATCGTGCACTGCGAGGATCAGGCGTCTCTGTTACTCTCGGAGGGTGGGGGTCTCAGTAACACTTTAATGTGATTTGCTGTGCACGTTTATGCATCCATGATTCCTTAATTCACTAGTATGCACAGAATACCCAGCTGAAGTTGTCGACATTGGAACAACTCATGTGCACACAAATACGGAGTAACCATAACAGGACCATGCAAAATTAACAAAGCCTTTCACCGCGCTATCTCAAAGGAAATTAACTCCGCTGGAAACCACCGCCATCATCATCACAGGCGGGATCGACTTTCCTTGAGCGCTGAATGGCAATGAAGTAATAGAATCGAGTAAAACGAATGCTTACATTACGCTTTACACGACATTGGACGAATGGACAGTAATTATTTTCAGCGTGGCATCACGAGGCTCTGCTTTGGCATTGCTCTGTATTTGCTGTACGGTGCACGGTGTCCTTGTTATCAAGGCACAGTGTCTAAGTGCATGGGCAGACACACGTCTCTCCACGCAGTTAGACAATGCGTCGGTTCGTGCACTGTCCATTCACACAATTTACACATTGCATTCAGACACACGTCTTTCGACGCAATCTACGCTAAGGATGGAAAAAATGACTCCAAGTTTGACATACGGGTCTGCAAAAAAAGAACAAAAAAAAAAAGAACTGTTTCTAAGCTTGCAGGCCAACACTGCTGATCGTATAAGCGTATTTTGCTGTTTGAAACGAGTAAAGAAGCGAACAAATGTTCGGTGTAAAATGATCAAGTGGTTGGCGAAGTAATGGGGGCTTGATTCTACGTTCACCAGTCAGGTGACCAATCTGTGAGCCAGCCATCAGCTTAACCTAACAAAAAATCTGATATATTGATGATAAAGCGTTTCATGTGATACTTATACTTGTCCTTTTATATCGGTTGTTTTGATGGCCGCGCGAGATGCCTAACTGTGTATATTTGGAGCGCGCGCCAACTTTTATACCCGCTGTGGACAGCTTAGCAGATAAGGCGTCACACTGCTAAGCTCCAACACGAGAGTTCGATTGCCGATTACAGTAGTTGCATTTCAGCAAGGGTGAAATGTAAGGACACCCGAGGGCAAAATTATTCTGTATTCCCCCACTGCCGCGTGCCTTATAACCACATCTTCGTTTTGGCCCACAAAACGCCGTGAACTATTCCCAACCAACTTAAACGGCTATCGGAATACGTTTTCGTCTGTCGTCCGACCTTACTTGCCTCGTCTTTCATTGCTCGTACCGTTGTCCTTTTGTAGATCGTTTTAATATATAGTGTGTTTAGAACGATCGAGCTATATACAAGCGTGATCCTTGAATGTAACCGGCCCTACTTCTTTGCGGGATCACACCCGTATCGCAGGACCAGCGGGCGGTGCGTTTCCAGGGGCTCCGTCTCACGCCGACGACGTGGACGGCACGGACGTTCCCGATGTACCGTCGGCGCCGGCAGCGACGCCAAGCGCCTGACTTCAAGCACTCACCGATGAAGCCATCACTATGTAACATCACTGGATCACTGCATCATTACATCACTGAACGTCCATCACACGTGTCGACGACATGATAACCACCACTCTTCTCGCTCGACTACGCGCACCCTATACCTGCTCCATGGCTTAACTTCATTAACTAAACCTAAGGAACTGCGACGTAATACGTTGCTAACTACACTGGGCATTTTTCGTGTTCACGCAGGTCGCAGGTTTGCGTCGTACCCTACAAGAAAGCAGCGCAATTAAGAAAGTACACTAGTTATAAATATTGTTAAATACGCGATGTGTTCTCTCTTCATTTTCAGTTTGGTTAAGGGTAGGCGAATACAGGCGGATTCGGAGCTGTGTGAAAATGCGTTGAAATTGTATATTGACAGATGGACGATATAAAGATAAGGCTAGTCTACACTTGGATGTACCGTTCCAACTGCTCGTATGTGAAATGAACAACGCGACGACATGCCTTTTGCCAAATTGTGGCGTGTGATAGAGGTGGCGAGGGAAGAAGGGGCGCGTAGGACTAACTCACTGTTTGATTCAAATCGATTGCAATGCCCGGCGTTGTTGCGCTTAGCGATAGCCGTACGGGACACTATCGTATAAGCTGTTCCTGGCGGCCACGTTAGTGCAGATTTTTCGGGCAGCATGCCAGCCCCTTGACTCAGAAACGCCGCTATGAAACTGCCACGATTTCGTCCGATACGGTTTATGTTCTAACTTCGGAAATATTCGACAATAAAATGTAAAGTTTTGATAACGGTCACTCCGTGCTCTTTGTGCCGCGTACCAGACGCACCAGCAGAAACCGGCTTTTTTTCCTGCTACACGTCTACCATGATTAGAATGAACTTGCAATGTGCCATTGTTCTCGCAGTCCATGTTGATTTGATTGATTTCTGGTGGTTTTACGTCCCAAAACCAACTGTGATTGTGAGAGACGCCGTGGTGGAGGGCTCCGGAAGTTTCAATCAGCGTTTCAGCGCTAGTTAAAGTCTGGTGACGAATGGGCAGGTGAGTTTTCTTGTACACTAATGGCAGCTACTAACTATTTATCGTGGCTCCTATATAACATTTCCCACTTTGTTCACGTCCTGTCCATTTACAGTTCGTTTACATCACATTTTCACTTACATCTGCAATCGCTCCTGTCGTATATAGTTAACGTCTCTATGTATGGTATTGACCACTGTCGCGAAGTCGTCGCGACCACGTTCCTGGGTCGGGATCACGACTTGCAGAGGGGCGTCGCATTCGATATCATTTCCGGGATCAATGTGCGCCGTTCTAACAGCGAAGGCTTTCGTGGTCGACCCTGCGCCGATGTGCTGCTTGCTGTCACGCAAGAAGGAAAAGCCGACCCACTGTACAGGTCTCAGCCCACAGCTACACATGGTGGTTATGCGACTCCCAACGTGCGATTAACTGTAGAAAAGGCTGAGGTCGAATAGCTGCGGGTTCGATCCCTGCAGCCGCGGCGCGGCATTTACACAGAGCCAAATACAAAGAAAGAAAGAAAGAAAGAAAGAAAGAAAGAAAGAAAGAAAGAAAGAAAGAAAGAAACGTGCATGGTGAAGTATCAGGTATGCGTTCTGCAGATAATGATAAAGGGTGAATGATGAGATATACGGCCACTAGGTATAGCGATGAAAAGTGAAGCATTCGACACTAGCAGTTGATAAAGGGCATAACGTTTTTGCGGAGTACGAATGCGTGACTAACACAACTGATAGGTCACGACGTCAATAACTTGGCACCATTGCCAGTTACGTCACGATTAAATCGATGAAAAGAACAGCACTGGCTCGTATTTGTCCCTCACATTTTTGAAGGTGCTTTATTGAAGTCCCTATATGATTGTGACAGTGCTACATGTCACCACTGAAAAATTTAAAAAGAAAGTTGAATAAAAACGATGTAATGAACGAAATGTTTCCACATGCTTCTTGCCTGCTTTGATTCACGAAGTGTGTAGTTTTCATCACAGCATGACTTACTAAATGCGTGGTTGTGTCTCTGCATGACCACCCACGAAACATGAGCAAGAAAAATTAAAAAGAAAATCTTTAACAGTACTTCACAGTTTGTACCGCTACATTCAACGTAAGGTTTTGACGAACATTCTTGAAGTTATTACTACATTTCAATTGAGCTGTATTTTGGTAGAAGAAAATTCAAAGTTCTCACGTCACAATGTCACAGACGGGAAAGCCATGCAAGAGACTTGTAACAAACATTCTGATTTGCAGGCTATGCTATATTCTTCGCTACAGCCCAGTATTTTCAAACACTTGAGCATATCTGATAGATAGATAGATAGATAGATAGATAGATAGATAGATAGATAGATAGATAGATAGATAGATAGATAGATAGATAGATAACCATATTCCCTGTGGCGATGGAGACTTACGTGTACTGTGGTGGAATTGCAACATTCACGTGCAATTACTATCATTCCCGTAATCCGCTGTTGCGCCTGTTTCATGTTTGTAATGAATCACCCTGTTGTGTTTGTTTTCTTTCCTGTCTTCGTTTCTCTCGCGCTGTTTCTATGTTTTTTTTAAAGTCGGAACGGCGAAGCTGTTCTTTTGTTGTTAATCATGAAGCAACTGGTAAGGGTGTTGAGTTACGGATGTCATCATGACCTGTCACTTACGTTGGTCATACGTTTGTACTGCGCCAAACCGTTACGTCCTTTATCACCCGGCGTCGTCTCGACAGTCCACTCATTATCTATAGTGACCGCACCTGATCCTCCGCCATGCACCTTCTTTCTTTCTTTCTTTATTTCTTTCTTTCTTTCTTTGCATATCGCGCTATGAAAATGCAGCCGCGGCTGCGCAGATCGAAGCCGCAACGAGCTCAACCTTTTCTACACATTACCGCACGTTGGCCTTCGTACATTTTGGCGCAGTTTGTACTAGTGGTGCAAGGCTATCGATGATGGTGATGATGATCCTTCATATATGGCGCATACCCACATCGGGCTATTGGCCAAGACCTGATAGATGCACTTGGCTGGTCCGGGTTTTCGTCTTCTTCTTCTTCTTTTTCATAATCATCATATAAACATCATCATTTCTACTACTTGCTCATCGTCATCATCTTCCGGTCACGTGTCGTTGGGACGTCATGTTACGTGATGTAGGAGGGCATGTACAAGGCTATGCTGGTAAATGTAGCGTCGCTTGGTTGCTAGGAAAGATCATTTCAAGGTCATACTTCGTGATACTACAAATTAGGAAAAGCTTTGACAGCTTCGCTGTTAAAAAGTCATGGCGCATGAAGTTGGTTCGGGGTTCTCCTTTCGGTGGGCGGTGGTGGAAATGCCGCCCACCGCTCTTGTTCACAGCCCACCGCTCCAATCATTCATCCCTTTTGAAATATGACATGCGCTCGTGAAGAAATAAAAATGTCATATTTGAACTCACATATAACAGCTCCCCGAAGTGCACATGGCCTGAAACAGGCATAGAGAGAGAGAAAAATAAGGAAGGGAAGGCAGGGATGTTCACCAGTCATGAGTCCGGTTTGCTACCCTACACTGGGGGATGGGAAAAGGGGAATAAAAGTAAAGAGAAGGAGAGAAGGGGAATGCCTACAGGGCAGTCCTATATAATATCACAGGCGCTGGGCTAGGCCAGATGTTTTTAGAAAGCGCAAAAGCGCTTTCATTGCCTTCTGAGCCGTTGGTCGGTGAGGACGGTATAACTTCTTTAGTTTCTGTAGGGGTCCCTATTTTTCACTGCCACCTCGAGTTCTTGGAGCTCTTCGTCTCTACGCCCTCGCTCGTAAAGTGGCCACCGCTAAAGAAATTCTGGGAAGAACCCTGTTTTGGTTTGACTCTCGAAAGGGTGCACTTCAGTTGTTTTGTACCTCCTTTCGCTTGTCTGTCTTGTCTGTCTTATATTCCCATAAGCTTTTTTTGTTGTTACATTGCACCACACTGCATTGCTACGCTACGCAGCGACTCGTCCCACGCGTATATTGCCCAATAGCAAGACTTCATAATTTGTCATGACCTACCTAAACGAACTGAAACATCTTCGGCGCTCCAATGATGAACATCGGGTTTGAACAAAGTGTTCCATCACATATTTTAATGTAACCTTTCTAAAAAAAGCACATACGAGACAAAATTGTCGCAAAGCAAACAACAGCTGCGAACTGAGCTTGTCAAGGTACACAGTATACCGTTCTCGAAGTGTTCTTTCTCGAGACAATCTCACTTCGACAAAGAAAAGAAATAAAAAAGAAATATCGCGCGCTAGAATCCGAAGCGCTGGTCGCAGCAACGGACATATCACAGTGAGAAGCCGCGACAGCAAAACCGTGCAGGGAACCATTCCAATTCGCAAGGTCACAAGTACGCGGCACAAACATATATATGCATATACCGACTACTACACGAGCGATTTGATCCAGTTTTTCTGAAGTCGGTGCACCGAGTGCTTCTCGGCAACGTGGTATACGAGGTAGGGATATGCAGGCGACACATTGGTGAGGTAACCGAATATATATAGATCTCAGTTTATCTATGGTATATGCATATAGCTTACGTGCATTTGAAGCTGCCGTATGATATATTCAGGGACCATGTCCAGTTAGAATTTAGACTAGGGACTTCAGGTGGATGCTAAGATTCGATACCGTGCTTGAAAGATGCGTCATACGTGTAGTTTAGGAAACTGATTTGTGATTGCAAGCTAATTGTTCACTGATTATATAGGCTGTACTGACTAACCAACTGGTATAAGGACACTGCTACACAACAGTTGTTGCCGAAGGAAAGTCAGAATCATCACTTGGACCATCTTCGGCCGAACAGCGGGGATACGCACGTTTCGCGCGTGCGCAGGAAAGCACAAGATGTTCACCGCGAGCTCTCTATTACACACACTGGCACACACAGACACGGAGCACCCCTCGTCCAAGTACAGCAGGATGTTGGGCTAGAGTGGCTTCACGTAGGCTAACTGCAGCTTGTGCGCTAGGAGCACGCAGATGCCGACGGCCACGTGCCAGATCTGATGGCTCGAGCACAGGTAGTCGACGCTGCCCGGCCACATACGCTCCGGAAATTTCGTCACGAAGACCCACAGCGAGAGTGCCAGGAGCACCAGTACCGCCAGGTGACCAGGTAGCGTCCGAGCCACGATCACCGGGTTGCCGCAGAGGGCGAAGTGCCCGAGCGGCAGGAGGCTGTACAGCGCGAACCAGCCAATGGCTCGGACCCTGGCCGCGTCGTGGCGGTGGTGTACGTAGCGAGGCGCCGCGGCGAGCACGAACGACGGAGCGGCGGCCAAGATGGCGCCCACGAGGTGCGCGAAGCGCCAAGAGCCGCGAAACTGGAGCGCCGTGAAGCCTAAGACGTAGGCGACCACGCTGAGCCAGACGCCGGCGAAGTCGAGCCGGTACCAAGCGCGGGCCTCGGCCGTGCAGTTGAGCGTGTGGTACACGGACGACAGCAGCAACATGGCGGCGTACGCCAGCGTCATGGCGGTGAGCAGGAGGCGCTGAGCGAGTCCGACGCCCAGGCGCGCGAAGCGACCTCCGGCGTAGTCTTCGACCAGGAGCGCGAGGGTGAGCGCGAGCGCCAGCAGGTTGCTCCAGATGTTCACCGTCTCGTTGTGCCACTGCAGCAGGCTCAGGAGGCAGTCGTAGCGGTTGCGACATCGCCGGTATCCGGTCAGGATATGCGGGTTGTGGCGCTGCTCCGGGGGCAGGTCTTCGAGGCGGCATAGCTGGCCGCCTCCTGACCAGCGAAACAATATCGGGGCGCCACTGGCCGCCCACCACAGTCGTAGCGCGCGAGCATGCGCGAACATGAGCTCCATGGCAGCCGCTGCTGCTGCAGTGCACGCTGCAGCCAAACCTCCACGTTCGCGGGCTCTTCCGAGGTTCCTGCCTTGTTCGTGGCGTTGCTCCTACTGCCGTTGCAATGGCGTCCTTGGCCAAGGCCCTCACAGCTCGAAGGTTGCGCGAGCTGCCGTATTCTGATTCTCATCAGTCGTCGTCCTCCTCCTATTGCCCCTGTATGCAGGCTCGAGCAGCCTGTATGTACGCCAAGGTCTCAGATCACTGGCATGGGGGAAGCGAAGCGTGTGCGTGACCCCGATAGTAATCTCGGGCTCGGCCGATTGCATCGCGATTTTTGGAGGGGATTGCATATTATCGCGCTCGAGCGACGGCGACCATTATGAAACCGGCCAGCATTTGCTCCTCGCGGATTAAGGTCGGGTGAAAGACGACGTCGCCGCCGGCGCTATACCGGGGAGTATGCGGCCGCGACAACGCTATGTACGCGAGTGAATTGGCCGTACGCTAGATGTATACATAACGAGTATTTAGCGAAGGTGTAAGCATATTGCCAGGTCTTCGCTACATGTATACGACTTGGCCGTGTTTAGCATAATGCAGTAATCACACTTGCTGTGGAATGAGCGCTTACTGAAGGGAGAGTACTACACTTCTTCCACGCGCATTACGTAAGAGCGTATATATATGATGCCGGCGATGACAACTGAACGGGTTTAACTACTGCTTTTGCTTACATACGATCTGCATCATGTGATGCTGGCTAATTGATGGCTGTAATGTCGGCTATGCGCCGCTGTTTCAATAGCGACAACGTTGCCATTCTGGCATGCAAAATTTGCCGGTCAGGATTGTATGTATGTATGTATGTATGTATGTATGTATGTATGTATGTATGTATGTATGTATGTATGTATGTATGTATGTATGTATGTATGTATGTATGTATGTATGTATGTATGTATGTATGTATGTATGTATGTATGTATGTATGTATGTTCGCTGTGTTGTAATCAAATACACGCAACCTCTCGCGCTGGGCGCTCCAGCAAGAGGGGACCATGGGGTCAAAGATAAATCCCCCCTGAGTGAGAACGCACTGGCGGAGTGGGCGTAGACATTACTCCCTCTGTTTGCAATATGAGCAGCGTGGAAAGGTGCTCTCTATAAATACAGTAGAAGTTTACCGGGTCACCAAGCCGAACAGGCCGTTGTGGCATTCTCCACTGACTGACCGAGCTGCTTTACAGTGGTCAATGAACATGCTTTTTGGTCGAAAACCGTTTTCTAGTGCACACAATGAGAAAAACTGACCATTCGTCTGTTTTCGTACTATTTATTTATTTTACCCTATGGGTGGCACATTACAAAATGGGAAAGAACACTTGATACAAAATAAAAGAACGAAACTTGAATAAAGTAAATGACATGTCAAAGACGTCAACAACATGAAAAAATGTCACTATGACGAGTATTTCGGGCCAGCAACTCAATGCCAGCAACTCAATGCCATAGCCACCAGACCACTGAGATGGGGCGGTTTTAAAAAAGTAAGTTGAATATAACTTGGACGACAGGAGAAATAAAAGAAAACACCTGTCGGGGGGATCCAGCGGGCGAGATTACGCAAGGCCATGAATTCGAACCATATGAGGTTTGCCAACATTTTCGCTATGAAGTAGCGGCGGTCTTGATTTATACACCCTTAGCCACAGAAGGCGTATTTGGGAGCGGCTTCTGTCCCACAATAATAATAATGGACATCAGGAATTCCTCGCATAATTTCCTTTCTTGAAAACTTGACGTCCGCCACCTTCCTGCCAAGGAGACACGTGACGTCCCACGCCGTTCGTAACCTGGAAGTACCGGACGCTTAGCGATAATGCGATCAAAGCATGCCGTAGACAGCGATTATCGCTGTGGGGCAGAAATGCACCCCAAATACACCCTCGATAGCTAAGATCGTGTAACTCAGTTTTACACTCTGCAAAAAGATCTAGCAAAATGGGAGTAACTGGATCACGGAGCAATAACCGTCATCCCGCACGTTTTGCTTTCACGCACCAAGTAAGTCCCGCTCATGAATTGCATGCTGGCATGCGGATTTTATCGTGACACAAGATTCTTAATACTAAAGTAGCGCGAGCGCCGAGTTATCAACAAAGTGAACGTGAGCAAGCCATTTGACGATATCGTTTTGTGGCAGAAGTATTCCGAAAATAGTCCCCCTTACTTTCGTCTTCGAGTCTAAGTGCATTGTAGCTAGGGCATAACGCGGATTACGTCGCCCAATGGAAAGTGAGATTCCAATATGCCACATACACCCTTGCGTTTACTGGAGGACGCCTCGTCAAGTGCAATGAGAGAACTCGGGGGGGAAGTAACATGACATTTGGCTTCGCTGGTCCATATATTGTGCCACGGGCAATATAAAACAGCTTCACAAAAGAGGGCGCGTCTATCTAAAGTTTAATTTTCTGCATATCGCATCGATATCGATCTTGAACCGCAAACGTGCAAGCGTCTTGGAATAGAAAACGCTGTTATCTCGGACCCTTTGATATGATCACGCAAGGCGAGACGACCGTAAGTAGGTGCTTTTTAAACTTCAGCCGACTTTCCGTATTGGGCTCTCCGCCAAAAATCTTGAGCTATGCACACTTACAAAGTAAGTCACATGCGATTGTCTTTCGCGGGACACTTTATAATGTGGGCGGCGGCTGGATGTCCAAATTTTGCAGGGGGCGCTGGAGTGGGCATGCTAATCCGCGGGGACGGCGCCATCTTAGAGTGGAAGTGTCCCGTGGTGCCACCTAGCTGGCCTGCTGGGGCTGCAGCTGCGGCTCGAGTTGGGCGCTCTTGCGCCGCCGCAAGCACGTAGACGCCGGCGGCCCCTCGATGAACATCGCCGCGTCCAGTGACGTCTTGTTGGCAGCCGGTCCACCTTCGGATTCGGTGTGCGCGCTGCGGTCTAGTGACCAGCAGCCTAGGCGGCATGCGTTCAAGTCGTCCGCCTGCGACGAGGCGCCGTCTATGCCGTGATGACGGAAACAGCGGCATGCCGGACTCGAGCTCTCCGACTCGACCCTGCGAATAAACCGCGAAAAAAGAATTATCAGGTACCTAATCGCATGTTATAAGCCGAATTCAAGACGGAATGCATTCCACGTTGCCATGAGGATAGTTTGACGTGGGCTGCTGTAATTTATCTGTGAACGTTTCGATTTTGGTATACAAGTGTTGCCGATGCCGTACATTCTGCGTCTCACAACCTCTCGGTGCTTTTACTCTGCGTAGGGCTTCGCTTTGATCATGAGCAGAAGGGGTTGGACTGATGCCTCGCCCAGCTGGAGACCTCCGATAGCCTGAGGTCCAACCTCGTTCAGGTCAAGTAAGTGTACTTGTACGCCATGTTCGCGTTGTGGAGAATGCCTTTCCAATACGTATCCACGGGTAAACATGTCCTTTGAAAGCGTATTTGAATGTGCCTATATGACCGCAGATGACCAGCGGTAGGTTAGATTCGGCTATATCGAAACACTCGATTTACCGAACAAATTCCGGGAATCATACTGTTCGTTATAACCGGATTTGACCGCATCCCCAGGCAGAGCCCAAACTTCTGCGCAATGCTGGCGTCCACGCGGGTCCAGCGTTACGATTCCGGCAGCGTTCTCACGCAAGCCGTCGTGCACGAACCTGGTGAAATCCAGCGACAACTCGTCGTGGCTGAACGCCATGGGCGCCGACTGCGAGGTCAGCTTGGTGGCCGACGACTGCGAACCGGGCAGCAATGAGGATTCGCCAGCGTCAACGTCGACCCGTCGCGCTGCGACTGCTGCCGCGGCCGCGACGGCGGGGACCTCGGCGACTTCTTGGGCCTGTACCTGCCGCTGCAGCTGCTGCTGTTGCTGCGCGTTGGCTTCGTCGGCGGCGATCACGTTGTCCACCGTGACGTGGATCCCCATGCAGTATCGCCTGCATCCAACCTCAATAGTTGGTATACGCGTGTCTATATACACTGCAAATCACACCGGACGCGTCGAAATAAACAGAAGCGATAGATTACTGATTTGTGAGCCTATATATGTTCATCTCTACTGTTTGAACGAACTAATTTTTTGTACCTATGCTACTTCGTTAAAACGACGATCAACCATATATCATCATTCGTCATCCTCACCAATTTTTATTAGGGACATCTATAAGCACCAGGGTCGTAATACAGTTAACGAGACTAAGGAGTAAAACCAAACAATACAAACGTGTAGACGTTAGAGTAACGGCGCAGAGCGGTGAAACGTGATCACAATTGAATAAAATTATCTGCATCACTTTCGTTGACGATGTCCTCGGGTAGTGCGTTCTAGTGTTCAATTACAACAGGCAAGAATGATTTGTTAGAGGCATAATGCAGGCCTATAGCTTGAAGGCTCAGGTCGTTGAACAGACAGAAGTGAGCGCGGTGGGGTTGAAGTCGAATAACATATACATGCGTATGCGTGCGTGCGTGTGCGTGCGTGTGTGCGTTATCTGGTGGGTTTTAATTCCCCTCGCCCCTTCCAAACTGGCTGGCTAGGCCGATGATTTGGTTCGCGTAGATGGACGCCCACCTGAGTATCTGCAGGTGGAACAGGAAGAGGATGGCGCAGTGCAGCACCTGCAACGGTTTACTCTTGAAATAGAGACTGGACACGACTCGCGTGCAGTCTACCAGGAGGAACCACAGGTGGAAGGCCATGTCCAGAAGCCAGACGGCCACCTCGAGCAACACACCAGAACCGGGCCTGCGAAGACGTCGCAAGGATCGTAACAGAAATTCTCGGATTCGTGTAATCGCGCTGCCAATTGTTAATACACTCTACGAACACAGTGTAGACTGGACAAAAATGAGTGTTAGTTGCTGTACAATGAGTGAAAGCCTGCGATGTCAGATAACAACGAGCTCCGTACCAGGAAACATACTGAAGTATTGTGACTGCATTTTCAATGCACCAATGAAAACCTCGAGCGGTTTCACTAACCGAAGCAAGCTAGTATACGACAATGACACTGCAGTAGTGGCATCCGGATTAATTATCACCTGCTGGAATTAGCGCTCTCGCATTTGATCCCCGACAAAATACGATCATCGCGACCACGTTCGAACCCGCGACATTAAGTTGAGCTTCGCTGCGCAATGGCTCAAGGGCAGAAATACGACCGTACGCCCAACTTTCAAATACTCTAGACACATCTCTGGTGTATATTTGTAGCACAGTGCAATGATGCGAACGCGTGCAATTTCATAGTACCACTGTGAGCTGCTCTGTAGGTCTGTCTGTATACACGCCCTAGACGCGTGCTCAAAGTGAACCGTGGCTCCATAAATCCTGAGTTTGTCGTTGCGTTCTCCGTCGTTTTCGCGTAGTGTAAGCGAATCCGCTCTTTCGCCAATTCGCCAGTGTGAACGCCCACTGCGAGGCTCACCTGAGCCGCACCACGTGGAAGTGGAGCAGGAGACACTTCTGGACGAGACTGGTGACCTCGTCGGCGCTGTCGAGGCCCAGGTAGACGGTGTGGGCGATGACCACGAGGGCCGCCACCGCGGAGCCCAGGTGGTAGCCCTCGTCCATGACGCCCAGGATCAGGTCCATGGCTCCATCGTCGTCCTTTTCGCCTTCTCCGCGGGAAGCGGACACCAGCCTGCCGCCTTGCTCGCCCAACGTTGTTGGTGTCGATGCAGATAGTTCGAAAAGTTGACACATACCCACGACGGAGCATTGGCCAAGTGCATAGGGTAATTGGAGTGAAAACACCAAGACCTTCTACGATAATTTTATATATTTTGGAAAAGGCGGCTTGTTGGAGACCATGTGGCGTCCCCGGTATGTACATGGTTGTGCCGCGAATAATTAATTAATATTACACAATTTGTATGGCGCAGTTCGCGATTTCAAAAATCCCACCGAAAACGCCCACCTAACACAAAGTGCAATTTCATTGCTTCAGCTGCATGGAGGAATACAACAGCAAATAATAATAATAATAATAATAATAATAATAATAATAATAATAATAATAATAATAATAATAATAATAATAATAATAATAATATCTGTGAGGTGATGATGATATTTATTCAGCGCTTTACCAATATTATTGAAGGCCCTTGACCGGGCCAACAAACCGTAATATCAAATCGAATAAACAAACGAGTAATATGGTTTTTAACGCAGTTTTCGGCACTGTCCTATTTTAGCCACTTGCCGCCCCGTGGAGTGATGAGAGCGCTGACACACTGGCCAGTTTGCGGTCGCGCGTAGCAGTTTGCAAAACTCCGCAGCTGAGTATGTTCAAAAATATCACAGCAGAACATCTTAATTATCATATATTGTGCGTGAGTCTCGCCAAATGATAAACAAGAAAGCCACCTCCTGAATCGAGATGATAGCGTCAAAATAGCTATTGAATGTGTACATCGACCCAATGAGAATGACAGTGGGATATATATTTAATGCAAGATGATGTATTTATTTTTGTTTCAAGTGAATAGACTCGCTCCAATGGCTGACTACGCAATTCATGTAACAGTTTTTTTATATGCATTCTTGTAAACGGGCCCCTTGTACTAGCCAATGGCTGGGGGTCGTACAGTTTGCGTGCATCTTGTAAAATGAAATGTGTGTAACAATAAGGAACTGTTAATTGTGAAATACAGAGGTGGGGGGGAGCGATGAGCAATCCTTTTGAGGGGTCATAACCCCTCCCTCCGTATCTCAGTTTTATTTATGAGTCACATGCGGGTTTTCCTTTTGTCCGCTGCCTGTAATTATGTGATTATATTCATTGTATTCTTTTATCTTCTGGGGCGGGTGAGGGTGCCAGTCAAGCTGTGATATGCAAGCTTTTTCCCATCACACCTAACCACGTGTATGTGTACTGGTTGTACCATGCGGTTGAATAAACTCAAACTTCTCGATCTTATAAATCTTTCTCCCCATAGGTGCGCCACTGTCCACTTATTCATGTCATGGTTATAAAGAGTTTTACTGTTTGGAACCGACGCTAACTGCACTGCGTCCCTGTGTTCTTCTGTTCCCTCCCTCCCACCTCTTCTGTCCGCCAGACGCCCCAAAGGAGAGTACAAAAGAGCGCAAGACCATGCCGCAAACATTCCAAACCCCACTATTTCCGATGTGACACTTCGCTGATGGATATTGCAATGCGTGCGGGAAAGGTTAAAATTCAAATAAATTTTCCTTGGACCGTCGATCTCTTTTCAACCGAAATTCGTCACAGTGTTTCCTGTAAGCACGCCAAGCTTTTGCTGCAGTCAGTTTATCGTCCGATCTTGGCGCTTCCACATCTTTAACCTTGTGTGTGGTGTTCTTTGCTTATCATTTGTCGCTCGCGCTGCGAACATTTTCCACCCTTCATTGTACAGCGTAAAACTCGGCGGCGACCACCTCCTTGCAGCAACACACCATGCGAAAGAGTGTTTTGCAACTATTTATATTTTGAGAAAAACAAACAAACAGCAAGCATCACGCACAGAAAAAAAAAACATTTCCAGGTTTCCGTAGCTATCACCATGGGGGACCCTGTTATCGCCTCAAAACACACGAAGGATAAAACCCCATGTCATCTTTTCCCCGTCTTCGTCGATCGATATTAAGCCACCCATATATTAAGCCACATGCTACGTACCCCTTGTGCTTGGTTTTGAAAACGGATTGCCTCTCAGAAATGCACAGCGAAAGTATTTGTCAAAAAGATTTGATGGGAGCGAAGATATTGGAACCGCAATATCTCCCTTTCCTAATCTTTGTGATTGCGATGGAGCAGGGCTCTGATGGGCGGCGCCGAAGGAGGTGCTCTGCACACAACGTTATGTCGTGTTTTCAATTTCTGTACAACTTGGCCGTGCTGTTGTAAACACACACTTTTAGCCGCCTCCTAGCTCGCTGCGAGCCTGGTTTTGAATCTGGCGCGTAGACGTAGTTGGGCGCTACCGCTATCTCTGCATTGTTGCAGTACTTCCACACTTTGCTCCCTTCGCCACACGCGCGCGTACGAGCTCGGGGGCGTGCACGCTCACGTGTCCAGTACACTGCTTGTCTTCGATTTTGCGTACAGGCCATCGAGCAGCACAGAGTGATTATAAAAGCTAATTATGATTACCAAAATTGATAATGACAGATTAGTGATTGTAGAAGGGTTGAACATCCTACGGCGTTCGAATACGCGATCTTCTAGCACTTGAACCCAGTACCTTGTGGGAGCCGAACCCTATACCCAAGCCAAGACCACCTATAAGACCCCAGATCTTGATAAGAGTCGAAGCCTCTTGCATAAAGGTGAATTAGGATGGATCAAGGAGTATCAAAATGGCTTCAGTGGGTTGAAGCGGATCAAGATTGGCTAAACCGAAGTAAGATCAGTTAAAACGAAGGAAGCTGGATTAAGGCGTATTATTGTCGATTAATGTAGGCGAAGATGCGCATTAGCCTTAATTCATCTTAACACGTTCTGATCCACGTTTGTAAATATTAATCCGCCTTTCTGAATGAACCTTGATCGAATTTGTTTGTTAGAAGTTATACAAAACCTGCCCTAATGCATCTGAATCCACCTTATTGCACCTTAATCTATCTCGATCCCACTTAATCCGGCTTAATCAAGCTTATACTGCATCCTAATTTCCACCCTAATCTGACTCAAACCAACGTAATGCTCCATAATTCATATTACACCTTTATAACACCATTATCAAAGCAAAGTTTTGGGTTGGACACCTATCAAGGTCTGGGGTTCGTGTCCTAAGTATTCTTGAGTTGGAACCCTAGTATGTCAGGTTTGAGTCCTAGAAAGCAGTTCCAAATTCTATAGGACATTTAAACTTCTATAATACCTAAAATAATTAAGCTTTGCTAATAATTAATAACCTGTTACACACGGCTGTACTGCAGATACCTTTTGTTCGCAAATGTGACTTTAAAACCTGATAAATTGGAACAGCTCACAGCATGAAGAGTCCACTTTGTCATTAAGTGGTGGCGGCTATGGCAGGCGTGCGCCCAGGGGTGCAGAGGGGGCACAAAACCTGTCTCATACTTTACGCTGCACCGCCTTTTGACAGAAATGTTCTCAGTAAGAGAGGCTTGAAAAAAGAAAAAAAGGGAACGACATAGCGAACGGGCTATAACAATCCGCTCAATATGTGTTTAATCAGGTGCTGGTTTAATTTTAGTCAGAGGATGTTTCATCGATGCGTCACTGCTATATGTGCCCCTTTGGGAGCAGGGAACTATCATATCTACTTACCCAATCTTTTTTTTTTGGACACAAGCTTCTATCTAATCATGTATTATCACGTACGTTTATGAAGACGTCAGCTCTATTAATCTATTCCCTGTATTTTCTACTAATATTCGAAATGTCTCACATTTTCTTTCGAAGCCTGTGAAGTAGGCGGCAGCGCTACACCCTCACGTAGCGGAGGACTACCGCATCGCCGACTCCTTTATAAGCGCAGCCACTGGGGGACCCACTATTCATTTCGCTCTGCGCAATCTTAGCGCACTTAGCGCCCTCTGGCCGTCAGCAGTATGGTCACGTGGCTTCCGGTTGCTTCAAGCGTGTGTTGTTGAAGGAAGGAAGGCGTGTGGGGCTTCCCTGTGGTTGTGCGTACCCTGGCGCGTCTGGCTGGCTTAGTCTTATTTGTGTGTGTGTCATTGGCACGGTGGTCTCTATGCGGTGGTAGCGTCGGGCCACCGAACTCGCTCACGCTTTTTAGAAGCACCGCTGAAAGCCGTTCGTACGGAGTGGCATGTTGAGCTCGCTAGATCCGCAACGAGGAGGGAGAAAGAGGGCCGGCGAGACAAAAAAGTGGTGCTGACTGGCCACCCCCCTCCACCCCACGGAGAACCACCCCGTAGCCTGCCCGCTGTCATGGATAGGTTGCTGGCGCAGTGCGGCTGCCTCTACGGGCTGCGTTACGGCCCCGAGGAACTCGAGTCGCTGCAACGCAGTCACAAGATCGACAAGATGATCCAAAAGGACAAGCAGGTTATTCGGCGTCAGGTCAAGCTGCTACTGCTGGGCGCCGGCGAAAGCGGCAAGAGCACTTTCCTCAAGCAGATGCGCATCATCCACAACTGCAGCTTCGAGCCCGAACAGCTAGTTGAGTACCGCGCGGTCGTCTTTCAGAACGTGCTCCGAGGCATGAAGGTTTTAGCGGACGCCCGTCAAAAGTTGGACATTCCCTGGCAGCATCCCGCCAACGAAGCTCACGCTCAGCACCTGTTGGGTTACGACTCGGCGTTCGAACCCCCCGACGCCGAGACGTTCAGCCGGTACGCGCCCTCGGTGCGGGCGCTGTGGCAAGACTCCGGTATCCGGACCGCATTCGAGCGTCGGATTGAGTTCCAACTGGTTAGTGTGCCGATCTCGTAACCTCTTTTTTTGATAGTGGAGTGGGACCGTGAGCGTAGCGTGCTGCTACGTGTTGCAAGAGTCACCCGTGTAACTTTTGACAGGTGTCTCTCCCGGGAGAGCTGTTGGCCTTGCCGGCGTAATTTACTGGCCGAGCGGGTGGTCGCGTGGGAGTTTTTCTGTTCTTTTTTGTTCCTCGTGTGATAACGGAACGTTACTCTTTCTTCAGACAAGGCCGCGATAAGCCGGAGCGATTAACGTATGTACACTGTACGTTTGCGCTTGCTTGCTTGGCTGCGGAAATAGACGGCGTTATCGGGCTCTATTTTATCGAGAGCCAAGTCGCATCTTGGTCCTCGGTGCGGCAAAAAGAAGTTTCTGGATCTGTTGCAACAATGTGCAGAGCGTAGCAGCTGCCCCGATTGTCTATCGCCCAGCCGACCCCTCCTACGATATGAACCCGTCAAGGCTATACATATTTTTAATTTGTCTCCCCCTCTTTTTTTTTGGGGGGGGGGGGGGGACATTTGACATTTTGTCATCAAAGAAAACCGTGACTGTTAGATGCTGCAGTGAAGTTTCAGCAAAAGTAATTGCAAATTAGCACTAATGACTCTTAAACGAAGTGTCACATTACAGACAAAAATGAATCTTTGATCCACATCAGAACATTTTGAAAAGAGTCTGAGTGACGCGATAAGAAAAAGGGCTCGCTTTCAGCTAACTTTGTTGTGCAAATCTAGACTTGAAATCCTGACATTATGCATAAGAAGGTTAGAAACAGAGTGCGAATCACCTGACTGCCTTCATGCAAGTTTGTTATCATCCATGATAACATTTGTTGGTACTTGTTGCTTCTTAGTCTTCCATTTGTTGGTATTCTTGCAGTGGATGTAAGCTGCAATGCTGCCAATGTGTCCGTTCATCATTGCAAGAAATAAATGGGATGGATTTGTGTGTTTTTCATAACGTGAAATGGTACTTTGGTTTTTCCAAGAAATAATTTTAGGCGTATCCTTACACTTGCATGCTGGGTGCCGTAGCACTTGGACACATTGTCACACTCACGCTCTTGTGTTTTCCTTCTGTATTTGATGCAGGGCGATGGAGTTCGCTACTTCTTCGACCACTTGGACCGAATCGCAAGCAAGGCAAGTAGTTGGCATTTACATTTGAATGCACTGAACGCTCTTACAAAAGCGTACAAATATGTGAATGTCAGCCGGGATGTCGTCTACTCTGCAGTTAGATATCTGCGAATGTATAACTGGTGACCAGCCATGGTGGCCTAGTGGCTGAGGTAATGGCCATATTTCGAGGGGGGCAAAATGCAAGAATAACCATGTACTTAAACGGACGCTAAAGAGCAAGATGATTTTTCATGTATCAGTTAAACCAAAAGCTCCATTCTTACACCGAAAATGCGCTTGGTAAGCAATAAAACGCTAGGGACAATATGCATGGCGACGCCCCCTTGACGTTTCCCCGCACGAACTTGCTGTGATGTCATAATTTTGAAGGCACGCGCTAGGGCCCACATAATTATCCGCTGGTTAAATTGAACTGCATTGTGTTTGTACATAGCAAGAGAGTTAACATAGCAAATTTCATGAAATTCGATGTAACCAATGCGGACGAAATGGTAAAGAAGATTTTGAAATCTGTGACATCATGCTTATGTTGTCGTGCAGAGCTCTTGGCACAAAATTGAAAAGTGCAACTTCTACCTTTATTTTGTCCTTTAATATTGAACCCATGATGATGAAATCAACAGCCCGCCACAGTGATCTAGTGGCCATGGCACTCAGCTGCTGATCTGAAGGTCGTGGGATTGAAACCTGGCTGTGGAGGCTGCATTTTGATGGAGGCGAAATGTTGGGGTTTGTGTGCTGTGCATGTTAAAAACCCCACGTGTTGAAAAGTTTTGGAAGCCCTCCACTATGGCGCCTCTCATAATTGTAGCCGATTTTGGGACGTAAAACCCCAGAAATCAATCGGGGGAAATCAATGACAACAGAACTGTCAAAGAAAAGTCTATCAGCATTCACCGATTTACTTGTTCACTCTTGTGTCCCCTCGAAGGCTCCCAAAATGCCTTTTTGACTTTGTCAGTGATTAGGCTAATTATCAAATCGTTCCCACTATAGTAAGTGATGCACCTTGCACCAAGGCAGCTATGGGCCTGTATGTGTTGCCTTACTCCTTACGACTACTGTTCCTCCTGTAAACCCTTAGCTGCTGGCTGTACACTAGCAATGGCTGCATGTCCCACAGCAGCTGCTGTGATGGATAGGTGGCCGGTTATTGCTGAAGTCGCTGCAATAAGTGACTATCCGTTGGTTGGCTCGTGTTGATCACTGAGGCAGATATTTAAGGTCTTGTTCATTCATTTAACACTGAGCACAGATATTAGTCCGCTAATGATGAACTTGAGCTACTTGTGCAATGCATCTGTACAAAAGAAGGCAAACCATTTTTCAGGGTCTCTTTAATTAGATTGAAGGAGCATGTTAAAGAACTGCATGTGGTCAACATTAATCTGGACTTTGCAGCTGTGGTGTACCTTGTAATCGTAACATTGTTTTGGCACTTGAAGGCCTGGAATTGCCATACCCTAACATGTGGTGCGTGTTTTAAATGGAATTACATAGGGAAAATGTTGCACAGGCTTACCACTCTTGGTACAGTTGTTCTTCCTGCTCCTTGTTTGTTTTTTTCTTCCAGGTAAGTGTGAAACAAGCCAGTCCGGGGCATAAAGCTAGAAGTAACAAATGCACATTGCACATGCCAGATGTGAAGTAAATGATGGTACCGTGTGTTCTTAGTGCTGGCAGATGCTGTCCCACATCCCATTTTTCTAGTTTGCTTCTAGTTTGCTTGGCATAGTGTGTGTCTACTCGTCTCGTCCTTTTGTGCTTTAGGTGTTTGTTTCAAGAAATACTCATCCAGGTTCACTTATCTTCCTTAAGAGTAAGAAGTTATTACTTACAGTTGCATTCCACACACATCTGGTTGCATTGATTTGCGATGGAGAACAATTTTCATTTTAAAAATACTGCAAAAAGCCTGTAATCAATGTTGCTGGTGTCACTGCACATGCAAAAGGGGTGAACTCAAAGATAGAAAAATTCTGTTTTAAGAACCTTTGCAGACTGACCAGCGAACCTACTGCAAGCCTGTACACTTTGAATAGTATGCCTTCTGTTGCAATAAAAAGCAGGAATTTAATGAGTGGTAGGCAGTCCCTTTAAGGTACAGGACTGAAGGTTGTAGAAACTCGCCTCTCAACCCTAACTTTTACTACATGATCTCAAAGCCATTCTAGCACATCCTATAGCCGCTCTCTGCTCTCACTACTACGCTCTTCTGGTATTATATCATCGAGGAAAACATGGACACCTGGAAGCTTGCCAAGTATTGCATCCATCTTTAAATATACTAGCCGAAATATAGCTGGCATGTTATTTTGTGTGCCTTGAGTGTCGCCTTACAAAGTTCTGCATACGCTGTTTGGTTAAACATGGTGGTGATGTCATGGATGGTGGTGTCAAGGGGCACAAATATAAATTGCGTCTACTGATGGATGCCGCTGCGAAGTGAATCTTATTTTACAGCAGAAAGATATTCTGTACATGTAGTGGCTGCATGCATTGCTCACAAAAGTTGTTATGAAGTGGTACAACAGTAGCAAGACCCAAGTATAATGGACCTGTGTAAGGTGAATTATTTATGTTATTATGTGGGGTTTAATGTCCCAAAACCAGCTCTGATTATGAGAGACGCCGTAGTGGAGGGCTCCGGAAATTTCGACCACCTGGGGTTCTTTAACGTGCACTGACATCGCACAGCACACGGGCCTCAACATTTCGCCTCCATCGAAATGCAGCCGCCACGGCCGGGATTCGATCCCGCGAACCTCGCATCTGCAGCCGAGTACCATAGCCACTAGACCACCGTGGCGGGGCTGTGTAAGGTGAATTTTGCTGAACATGCAGTACTGCTTTTATGATATTCACAAGATGTATCCCTTACCACAAACCTAACATTGAATATATGTGCAATATCAGTTTGGTTTGCAGTCGCTGATGTCTTGGGCTCCTAATGCTAATTATAATTTATTAGTTTCATGTGTTGCAATGTCAGATTTGTGTCCAGTATTCATGTGCAGTTTTCGTGTCTATTCTTGCATGCCATCGAAATACCAACAAAAAAATTCTAATATAATTGATGTGTTTTTCATGTGCCAAAACCACAATATGATCGTGAGGCATGCCCTGTACTGGAGGGCTCTGGAGTATTTTTGGCCATCTGGGGTTCTTCAATGTGCACCTACCATGTACATGGATGTTTCTTCCCTTTTGCCTCCATCGAAATGCAGCCACCGCTGCCATGTTTTGATCCAGTGACTTCAAACTGAGCGAGCCAACACCCTTGCCTCTCAGCTACCGCAATGGGTCAACATGAAGTCTTGCTTGCAGAGTTATCATCTTGTTTGTTTGACATTTGATCGTCATGCCAACATGCTGAAACAGTCTAGTTGGCCAATACAGGGGTTGATATGGGAAAGGTGACCTGACTGTTGCTTCTCGGCTGTTCTGCGTCCAGGAGTTCATACCTACCAACCAGGACATTCTGCATGCGCGGAAGGCCACCAAGAGCATCACGGAGTTTGTGGTGCCCGTCAATGGAGTGCCTTTCCGTTTCGTCGACGTGGGTGGTCAGAGGTCGCAGCGCCAGAAGTGGTTTCGCTGCTTCGACAGTGTCACTTCAATCCTCTTTTTGGTTTCGTCCAGCGAATTCGATCAGGTATGTGTTTCCTTGTCCCTTTAAGGTATTATGTTAACCCTTGACCTGGAAGACTGATAGCTCATCTACTGTGAATCCATGATTGCTTCCTGTGTGCCCATTTATCCCGATAAGTGCTTCTGAACGTCTTGCTGCTGCTTTTCTATTGAAAACTGCTCTCCTCATCAGAGTGGAAGACTTGCCGTCCGACCCCCCCCCCCTCTTCCATGAGTGCCCTCTACATTTGACGATTTGGCTAGTGGCAACATAATTTAAGAGTTACATTAGTTTCATATAGCCTTCAGACTGGTACATTTTGTACTTCAGGTGTTAAAGGAGCACACACAAAAATTTTGCATTTTGTTTTTCAGTTGCAAAAAGTTGCTGATGACTCACTTATCACGTGTTGTAACCTTCTTTGCTTCAGCAAGGGACTGTTAATTAATTAGGGATGCTTTTATGGCAGCCAGTTCCAGCTTCTGTTTCAGAGTGCTGAGAAAGGCTGTTTTGTTTACAAACATAGCTGGCCACACAGCCCTACGAGACTTAGTGCGCTCACTGCGCTCGGCAACATGTGCAAATGCTTCTCTCTCTGGCAGACAGTAGGTGGTGGGGAGACAACGGAACGCAGCAACGGGGGCACCCTTCTCTTGGGGCACCCAACAATGAAGCTCCCTGGAAGGGAGAGCGAAAAACTGTGGTAGAGAACACGTGTCCAACGAACAGCACGGCAGAGGCAGTAGCAGTGGCCAACGCAAACTGGTCGTGGATGGTTGTTGGTTGTTTACAGCACAACCTTTTCGCTGTCGATTCTGTGAGGTCTTCTGTTGGTGGCTGGGTTGCGCTTCATGCAATTTAAGATTGATTTTAAGTATGTTCCAGGCCATATACGTTCTTGATATCTTGCAGGTGATGCATGTCCACAAAAAAACTATCTTTCAAGTTATCTCGCCTTCGAAATTTTTGTGTCAGTGCTCCTTTAATACGTGAAGCACTATTTCACAATATCCTTTAGGTTCAGTAGATCTGGGTTTGACGGCAATTCTGTGTACATAGAACACTCAGTGCAAATAACGATTGAAATGATGGCTGTGCAGGCGCTTTGGAGGACCGCAGCACCAACCGACTGGTGGAGTCCCGCAGCATCTTTGAGACCATTGTGAACAATCGGTGCTTCGCTGACGTGTCGATCATCCTGTTCTTCAACAAGACGGACTTGCTGCGTGAGAAGCTTCGCTCGCGTGCTACCAGCATCGCCGACTACATTGACGGCTTCAAGGGCGACCCTCATAACCTTGCTGACGTGCAGCGCTTCCTCGTGGACTGGTTCTATGAGGCCCGCCGCAGCCATCACAAGCCGCTGTTTCACCACTTCACCACGGCTGTGGACACAGAGAACATCAAGGTGGTGTTCAATGCAGTACGAGACACATCTTGCAAAAGAACATCACTCAGCTAATGCTGCAGTGAGCAGCCAGCCGGACACACCTTGTGTGCCTGCAGAGGTGTGTGGCTGCGGTGATCTGTCGGGCGGGTTGTGTCAGTGGGGTTGCGGCAATCAACCTGTCCTTGCATCCAGCTGAGCATTATAACTGGTCATTGCCGCACTCTTTCTAACAAGGTTTACTGGGGCACTCTTAAAACCTGTTGTATAAATTCGATAAGTCGTGTGGGATTAGGGGTTCAATGCATAGCATCCTGCGAATGTTGTTGCCGTGTTAATTTGTTGAAACTACCGCTGAATAACGAACAAGTTGAGCGCATCAATAAAAGTGCTCGATAACAGAAGGGCATGACTTATGGGTGCTTACACTCAGGGGTGAAGAGATTTTATGGCGGTAAAATGGGGTTAGCCTTTTTTCATGTTGCAGCTGTTTGCGAAACTTGCACCGCAGATCACCGCAGCAGAGCCATTTCGTGCAACACATGTGCAGCTGCCTGCCAAGCTGCACTTTTATGGCGGTACGTTCACTGCTCTAGTCTGAAGTGCAGCTTCAAGTGAACTTTTTTTTTTGGGGCACGAACCTTGCCCCAGTCAGGGGCATGTCAGGGAGTACAAATGGTAACTGTGGTTGTATATATTGTAAATAAACATGCCAAGTGCCTCGACATTCTTGAGTCAGCATAGTGCTGCATGCTAGTGACTCAGTACAGTGCCCTGTGTCACGGCTGCTGTGTGTGGCAATGGGTTCGTGCGGACTGGTTCCGTGCTGATGCAAAGAGGCAAATTTAAACTCTGGAAAGAAAAACAATATTTACTATAATGTTGGAAGCCTGTAAGGCTTACATGAGACCCCTTTTTGTTCATTGGGGTTTCATGCGTACTGGCAGTCTCGCAGACATTTAGTAGAATGCGAACATGAACAAGGAGCTAGAACAACTTGTGGAGCAGTTCACCTTGTAAAGCGCTTGTATCTTGCAGCCAGTTGAAATGGTGTTGCTGCTTTTGTTTGCCATTGTCCCCGTTGCCAGTGCTGACATCCTACTATTGCTTTGTGCTATCGATTGTGTGCTGGGCATTGTGTGGGATTAGAACGGAGGACCAGTGCAGTCAACGGCCTAGTGTCAATAGCATTTCTGATGCAACACGATGCCCAAAAGGTGGCATCTTGTTGATCGATACCCGTGAACGTGCTATCCTACTTGTGATTGGCTAGCATCGAACCTGGAGCTTATAGGTGATGTGCAATTTCCAGGCGTGTTCCGAATTACCACAGCCGTTATTACATTGTGCACTACACTTATTATTGTTTAATTATAAAATACTCACGGAGGCTCAGTTGGTATGACTGGAGTTTTTGATTATAGGCATACAACTCTCCAAGCTGCAAGCATTAAAAACTGGTCGCGTTTGTTTGCCATGAGTTGCGAGGACACTGGTATTATGGCACATGGCCGTTTTTGGGATTAATGCAGGTAATGGTCATATACTCAGTTCTATTTTCTTGCCGTTTTTATGTTTGTCTGTCCGCCAAAGGCAATTTTGCGTGCCAAGTTAAATTATTGTGGTAGTTCCTCACCACAACAATGAACAACGCATTTTTTTTCTATATCTACAGTTTTGCCGTCACATGTGTGTTAATGGTTCTGCTAACTTGTGAAACTACTTGTTTGTAGTGTATGCCTGCCTGCGTGAGCTGTTGATAGCAGCTGTACTGTCTTACTACATGTGATGTCGCACAAGCGCTACTGCCATAACACACGAAAGTGGGAACGAAGTGAGTGTTTTTGTGATGCAATAGCAGTGGTGTGAGGTTGCAGTCACTGACGCGAGACATGTCTTGCAACTTTCTCTGCTTGGTCTCATATGTTCATGTCCCTGTAGCTTTTCTACATTCTCTTGTGCAATGAAATTCATAGGCAAAGCTCGTCTGACCTTCACCTTGTTTGTATACCTGTTAACTGGCTGTTGCCCAAAAGCTTCTTGTCTCTCCTAGCAGTACTGGTGCACCTGTTCTGAACATGCCTAACTGCTTTCCTAGAAAAGAGATGTATATATATATAGTATCCTTCACTTTACCTATTATCTAGTGTGTGTGAAGCCATAAAGAGCTTAAATGTTTTTTTACCTAACGGCTGGTGCGCCTGCAGCAAAGGCTGCCCGCCATATTTTTCTATAAATTCCTTGTGCAGCTGAACAAATTTTTATGGGCAGCTTGCATAAGCGGCATGCTTTATAACGACTGCACAGTTCAAGGACTGTCGTTGCCTACAGCAGCATGTTGCAAAGATGGAAGCACGTCCTTGTGAGACATGACGCTGCTACTTTCTTTGTTACCCCTTTATAATACTATAAAGATTGAATGTGCACTCCTCGCACAAGATTTACCCGGTGCATGTTGCTTAGGAAGAACAATTTGACATCACCGGGCTATGACATGTTCCACTTTTGAGCCTGGGGCCCTCGGACACACTGGTTAATTGAACTGTGTTGGCCTGGTGTTGACCATCGGAAATATTGTTCCTTGGTACAGTCTGAGTGTACAAGTTGTCTATAAGAAGGCCAGAGTTGCATGTGCCTTACAGAACTGTTCCCCTGTGGTTGTCCCGTGCAGTGGCAGTCAAGGCAATGCACTTTCACTGAGGTGTTGCTGGCGACCGTTGGATGCTTCACTCAGGGAGAAGTGGTCCAGGCAACTCTGTTGCCCGCAGTGACACAGTATTGTTGTCACTGGCAGAACACGCAGCGAAATGCATTTTGCCCTCTAGGTTATTCGTTTTATTTTTTGATGTTGTGCCTTACTTGCGGGGACATGCCTGTGTGACCTCATGGGTATTTGTCATTGCTGAGCCGTCCTCCTGTGTTGTCTATATGCAACATACTTTATCATTAGTTCTCTTCGAATTTTGAAAAGCAAATCTTTTTATGCTTTTCTGTCACTTGCTATTTGTGGAGCGGCATTAGAACAGAGCTTCCAGTGAAACGAATGTGCGAAGTGTAGTGTGCGCTCAGATGGCTGGCTGTTCGAGTAGGGTCCAGTTTTTTTTCTATTTTTTGTCCGGTATGTGTTAAGCAGTGTTACTCATGCAAACAGAATGCAATTATTTTAAGTTTTAAGAAGTTTTGGAAAATAAACGCAGAAACAATACCATGCATGTTCGTTGCCCCTTGCCTGCAGCTTCAAGTGAACTTCGAGAAGCAACAGCAACAGAAGAACATGTTGCTGGGTGAGTTGGTGTTTCTTAAGTGACAGCGCAGGAGCATACAGACACTAGAAGCATGGTGAAGACTGAACAGGTGCCTACTCACAAATTCAAAGAATGGGAAGGCGCGGCTATATAAACATTTACCACTGCTGACATGCATCATGCAATACCACATAGTATTGCACTTCGTACATCACCTGCGTCATCGTCGGCCTGTTGTTGCCAGCAAAGATGAGGGGGATGTACAGATTCATCATAATAGAATCTGCAGCCCTGTAGTCCATAAGATAAACCTGCTGATGAACGAAATCAGGTGTGTAAGCATCCTCAATGGGAGGAAACCAGTTCTTAGAGAAATCGGGGCCCCAGGGAGTATGATACTACGAAATAGTAGTGCCAATACCAGTTTGTTTCTTGAAAAATGTAACAAAAAAAGAGCCCAGTGCAGGAGAAATATGGCTTAGCAAAACGTTTTCTTGGGCTAGTTGGTTCATGACTTCTTTTAAAATATTGTAGCTCAAATGAACACAGGGACAGACAGAGCACAGGAAGGGTGCTCTTTGTCACTGTGTTCCTTTGCGCTACAATATTTTAAGAGAAGTCATGAACCAACTAGCCCAAGAAAACGTTTTGCTGAAAAATGCAGTTCCTGAATTATGCATTTCAGCCTTGCCCTGGCCAACCCTCAATATTTGGGCTGCCTGCCCAAGACATTGCTTTAGCACATTTCTCAAAAGTGGTTCTGCGACCCACCGATGTGTTTCCCTCGGTTCAGTGTTCTTTAGGCGCCCAAAATGTGGACAGAAAATACACTATCTAACCTCGCTTCATTATGCGCTCGAGTGTGAAAAAATTTAAAGTGCAGAGCGCTTATAGAACCTGACTAGTCTGTCGGCTAGCATCGGTATGACAGAGCTACGCATAGGTTTGGTGGTGCGGAAGAAGTGACCTTCGCTGCATACTTCAAAGTGCGTGCGTACTGCACTAAAATAAATTTATTTTGCTTTCCTCTGCATGCGGCCAAGAATGTACAAGCTCTCCACCACGCCGTGAAGACCTGCCAATCGGTAACCCACCTCCTGCGGCGCGTGGTCACTCGACATTCTGGTCTTCATGAGGCCCATGCATGCCGGGTTGCCCATGCGCTCTCCCTAAACAAGTTCCTGTACTATGTGCCTTACGTTCCTTTCACTCATACACAACTTAACACCCTTGAAACCGCCCTCCTAGGCCTCTACAAAGCAGCTCTCAATCTACCTATCACGACCTCTACCGCTAAACTCTTCGCTACTGGCCTCTTCCATCCTCTCCGTTCTCTCCTCTCCCTCCAACGGGACTCCCAGCTTGCCAGGCTTTCCCATACCCGTCAGGGTCAATGGATACTCGCCCAAGCGCGCATCCTTCCCATCCCCGTTTCCACTTTCCCTTCTCCAATATCCTCTCCGGCTCCCAACCTTCGTATCCTTCCTCTTCCGTCCAATATGTCCCCCGTCTTGCATGCCGGCCGCCGTCACGCGGCCGCGCAACATCACTCACCTCTTTTTGAGACCCAGGGAGTTGCATACACGGATGCCTCTTTCGTGGCTCCTCGAGGTTCCTGTGGCTTCGCTCTCTACCATCCTCACCTTACGGCACCTGAAACCCACACCAGTGGGCCATACCTACACCCTCCAGATGTACTGTCGCTAGAAGTGCTCGCGATTGTCCACGCCCTACGGTCATTTCCCTCCCTTCCTTTTCTCCCAGAGTATACAGTCTACTCCGACTCCTACGCCGCTATCCGCCACATACAAAACCGCACCTTACCCCCTTCCCTCCAACGAGAGGTCGAGCAGGCGGTCTCCGCATTACAGCCTTCCACCGTCTTCCTACGCTGGGTGCCTGGGCATTCGGGGATCGACGGCAATGAGCTGGCCCACCAGCTCGCCCGCGATATTTTCCACCGGGCACCGTTGATCCCATGGCCTAACCCTTCGGAGGACGATGGGAAAACTTTGGCGGGCGGGGGGAGGATCTCCCTACGCCAAACTATCAGGGATGTGTACCTCCAGCTCCGCCTCGACAAGCGACTCTATCCTCCCCCTCATCCATCGCTCACTGTGCCGGAGGCTCGCCTTCTGAGGCACATTCAAATGAATGCACTTACCACCCCCTCTCGCCTCTTCCTCTACAAGTACCGCTCTGCCCCCTCCTGTCCTAACTGCCCCTCATCATATGCTGACCTTTCGCATTGCCTTTTCCACTGCCCGGTTGCTCAGCAATCGGCTTCTTACCCTCCCCCATCCCTATCAATCGCCACCTGGCTCGACTGGCTTGGCTCTGAAGAGGAGGAAGTTCAGCGCCGCTTAGTCGCACAGGCGGTAGAAATGCTGAGCCTGTAATATTGGGCTTCAATAAAAGTCTTCTACTACTACTACTACATCCCTGTCTTTCTTCTTTTTTTTTTTTTTACCTCGCTGCCACATAAGTGTGGTACAGATGACGGAAAACCGCGTGCATGGTGGTGGGTGGACTGGGTTCCTGGATTTCTTTAGAGCATGGACAGATTTCCTTGGGACGAAGTTGCTTGAGAGCCGTTCGAGCGATTCCAGCACATATTACAAAGTGATCGTGGGCTCGTGGCTACGGGCATGTGAGCGAAAACAAGTTGCAAGGTCTCGTAACAAAGTGGTGACGTCTGTGACAAACGTGGCTGACGTTAAAATACTGATATGGTGTCGTCACATGGACGTCGGAATATGCATGTACGTCGATACAATTGACAGGTCACTTAATTTAGACTTGCGCGCCTTCGTAACCTTTTACGGACTGTCGATACATCATAGTTTGGGACCATTTTGTGTTGACAACTAATCGGCAAGCATGCACGAGACCACGGCGTCCGCTGACAAAGTACTTCACCGAAAGTGAGTGCGCCAGGACTTCGAACTCTTTGATATGTTGCACGATTTGAAATCGTTAAGACAGTGGCGTCGCCAGGAAAGATTGTTTTGGTGAGGATATTCCCTTGGCACGCAGTGGAGGTTGAGCAGGATGTTGTCGGATGACCTCGAATCGCCCCGCATCTCAAGAAGACAAATTTTGGGAGGGCTGTTGCGTCGACAGCGCATACATGGTAACACAAATAGGAAGATAAAATCGCCTCTCGTTCGCAAATTGGCAAGAAAGGGTACGAATGTAAGAGTGACATCAATGAAAAGCTTGACATAGGCTTGCCAGTTACGTCATGACCAATTCACGATAACGCGTTCTTCGACCAGGCACAAGGGCCACTTGAATGGGTAGATCCAGGGGTCGTAAGTAGAATGCCGCAACAATGACAAAGGAAAACGTCAAGCAGTTTTTATGACACTGCGAAATTGCTTTCGCCTTCAAGTCGTCTTAGCACGTGACGACCGGTGTATTTTTAGTTTCAGAGAACACTGTACAGTCTGTAACAGAGCTAGATGGCAAAATTAATATGACATTACTATAATTACTTTTCTAGGATTTCGTGAAATGCACTTAAATTACATTGTGAATTAAAACTGGCAGAAAGTAATGACATCACTATTACTTTTGGAAAACTAATGAAGTTACTTGAAATTTAACAGAAGGTCATTCGTGCAGAAATTCGTGTGTACTTTATTGACACCTCACTATATAACTAAAATTATAAGCAGCTAAACTGTCGCAGCAAAAATTAACTTGTCACTGTGTTAAATGTGAAACAGTAAATTGATCAGCGTCTACTGATACGTGGTTGTTTAAGAATTCCATCGTTGTTGATTTCGCCTTCATGGGTTCAATAGCAGATGAGAAAATGACGGCCATAGTTTCATTCTTTGAATTTCGCGGTAAAACCTCCGCATCTCGGCGCAAGCATGACGTCACGGATTTCAAAGTCTTTCTTCGTATTTTAGCCACACTGACTGAGTGGAATTAGACGGAGAACACAATGCAATTCATTTTTTACTGGGTGAATAATTCTGCCGGCCATTGCAGGCGACTTCTAAATATGTGACTTCACGGAGCTGGTGCGGGAATTTCAAGGCGGCATCGCCACCTGCATTTTGATTCTGCGCATTTTTCTTCCTACCGAAAGCGAGCGACGCTTTTGGAATTGTGAAACAGTGAGTTACTGATATGGGTAAAATTTAATGACAGGTATCTCGATAACTTATCTCAAGGCTTGCTTGATCTTGCTAGACTAAGTAATTAAAAATTGAGAAGCGGGCCTGGGACCTGGATGACCTATCGTAGTTTTGTCTAAGGAAAAACCCTTTCTCATGGCGGGACACGGTAGCGCGTTTAAGTTCACTGAACTGGCCGACATCAAAGCGTTGGGGCGTTGTTGACACTTAATTCTTCACTGAAGTTTCGATGGTCGTGGTCTTCAAACTACGTCATTCAACTGGCTTGATGTTCGGATGCCACGCGCGTTTCCTGAATTTGGGCCTACCACAACACTTCACGTGCGAGGCGAGAAATCCTACCGCCAAACGACGCCGGGACAAAGTTCCCTACCAATGAGGACTTTCCCCGCTCCTCACGACCCACCCATCTCCCTCTACATGGTCTTCCAAGGTCACCAAGGCACACGGCACGATCTCCCAAGGCTCGGAAACGAAGGCTCTGCGGGAAGAGGTAAATCAGCCCCCTCCGCCCCAACTCTCCCTCCAGTACAACCTCCACCTTTTCGTTTCTCTATCTATTAACGCCATTAACACTTCTTCGAAATGTCATCCGGCTCTGGCATATCCCCCATAGTGGGTGCGTGTCATCAGTATCAAAGAAACATCGGCATCTGCCGTTAGTACTCGCAAGTCACTGACATCACCCGACGCTCTCGTCGGCAGTGAAGCAGGTAAGCATTGCCAAAGTATCCCTTCTCTTTTCAGTGAGGTGGCAAGTGGGGCGAGTCGGTGATTAGTCGTCATACCGCTTATCTGTTTTTGACAGCAACAATCTGCTTTAGGAAGTCCGGTAATGTACTACCTATGTTTAGGCCTGCTAAAGACGTCTCTGCCCCCCGCCTTCCTTCGATAACTAGGCTTCGCAGAGGTCTCGTTGCGATAACACCCCTTCAATGGAAGACCGCGGCAGTTCAGGAACAACAGAACTCCCTTCCACTGCTATCAGCTGGGCCTTCCACCCACGTGGATTGTTGAGATAGTTGAACTGGGATACTACGAGTCAGATTGGTATTCAACTGACTTCTTCCTAGAGCAATTGAGTTCACCCTTCTCTCTATTACGCGCTCTTAAGCACCAGGCCATACGGAACGGGGTTCACGTGACGTTCTCGTCCTGTTCAGTGTGATTGAATATGTAACGCTGCATATTGATTTGAAAGAAATCGTGCATGTCGCAGAGATAAAAACAACGACGCGGCTTCTTTGAGCGATGCAGTCAATCCTTGAGGGAGAGACCGAACGGGCACCGAAACCTATAGGGTATACATGTTAGAGACTTTAGAACTATTAAGTCGAAAGACTTAATCCATGCTACAAGGCTATAATGGCGCTCTCTTCCGCGAAACTTGTGCCAGAAACTTTGCCAGGCGTGCCAGAAAACCCATTGCGACCAAGTGGTGACGCGGTCACAAGACGTCTTTGTGACGCCAGTACGCAGACTTAGTCAAAAGAAGAGGCGTGCAAGACACGGACATAAGGGGAGAAGTGGCACGCGGCGTTCGTGTTGTTCACTTCTCCCCTTGTGTCCGTGTCTTGCACGCCTATTCTTTTGACTATGGACCCTTACCAACTCGTTCAACTTTCTGTCCTTTTGACGCAGACTTACGTGATGACGTCAACCTTGGACGTCATCGCGTTACTTCATTGGCGACATCTTAACGTAAAGACATCAACGTAAATTTAATTGATGGCTCACCTATGTGAAGTGCGTCTTCCGCCCTCTTTTGTTACAAGAGTGACACCTGCCGATTTCGGTTTTACCTGAAAGGTCCTAGATACATATCATTTACGTTATAGAAAAGCGGAAAAATCTATTAATTTCGCCCAGGAAGGTGGACGTTTCGGTAAAGTATGTTTACATTATTGCCGTGTCTGAAACGCACCCACAGGAGAGCAAGAGCTAACGTCTACAGTTTACATTTCACTGCGACTGATCTGATGCAGCGCGACACTTATTTGCAACGCAGCAGGTATGACGGACGTCGTCGTAGGTGCAAGGAGAGCACTACGCCCTATGCCGGACTTGCGTGGCGTTCGCCTAGCGGACGTGAAAGGAACCAAAGGCGTCATCACTGGGGCCACCGTGGACTACCTGTCTCCCTGTACGGCGGGTGAGCGTCAGACGTGTCGCATTGTGCGCCAGCTGTCCGCGTGGAACGACCTTCTTTCGGACGCTTACTTGGAACTGCGCAAGGAGACAAACAAGGTCGGGTTCCTGTCCCTGGTCACAGTAGAACAGACGTACCCGCCCGCCGCCGAAGACCACAAGCTCCACCGGTGCGCCACGATCGTCTACTGGCTCCTCAAGACTCACCGCTGCGTTGCCAACGTCGACGTCAACATGCGAAATCTCGGCGTGCACTACATGCTCCTGTTCGTGGCGCTTCGAGGCAACCCGGCCGTCAAGACGCTGAAGCTGGGTCTGTGCACCTACTGGAACGACCACCAAGAGCCTCGCGCCATCGCCTCCTGCCTGGAAAACATCGAGGAGCTCGAGTGCCGCCTCTTTCCCGACTGGCCGTCACATATTCTCTCCGCGCTGAAGATGTTGCTCAGGGCTCCGTCCTACTCTTCCCTGACATCGATCAAGATCCCGAAGCTCCCTCTTCGGAACCACGAGACCGGGGCGTTGCTGGAGGCGCTCGTAACGAACGACGTGCTGAAGAAGCTATCGATGCGCGGCTCCGACCTGACACTGGCTTGGATCAATCATCGTCACACGTTTCGGAGGCACCTGGTCAGCGGCTGCTGCTCGTTGGCCGCGTTGAGCGTCTCGGACCTAGTCGAAATGCGAAAGGACGTCTTCAAGTGGCTTCTGGGCTGCCTACAGGAAAACAGGACGATAACCCATGTCTTCCTGCAACGCGTAGTGGTTGACGAAGACAGCGCGGCCATCGTAACCGGGATTCTGGTCGAAAACCGAGTCCTGCGCTGCTTCAACATGTCGGAGGTGAGGACCGATTCCGAAGCAAGGCAGAATGACTTCCTCCAGAGCTGGCTGCCGGCGCTCTGCAGTAACGACGCGCTGGAGGAATTCACGCTTCCGCTTAGCGCGTGCACTGGACAGCTGTGGAAGGATTTTGTTCGCTTGCTACCGGCTAGAACGGTAACGAGAAAGATCACGATAGAGATTGCCCAAGATGGCTACCACGTTATACCATCGATGTACGAGGTCCTCGCAGGCACGCCGGAAGCGGGACGCTTGGTCTTCTTCAAACGCCTCAGCTCCCTCAGCGATTCTGACACTGTGTGGAACGAACCGTCCCAGTGCCACGCCTGGTTGTTTCACAACACTGTCAACGTCTTCTCGGCGATATTGCAACGGCTGCCTTCGCTTGACCACGTGACGATCGCACAGTTTCGCCTATCCGCGGATCTTCTGGAGCAAACCACGTCCTCGGCCATATCGTCCTACATTCGAACGACCCGCTCGCTGAAGAGACTCTGCCTCTCCTGTTTCTCCCTCGAAGCCGGTGCCGACAGTACGGCTGCCTTCTGGAGTGAGGTCATCGAGTCGCTCTCCTCGAATGCGAGCCTTACGACGGTGGCGATGAGGCCTCGGTACATCACCGAACGCGCGATCCGGAGTCTGGCGAACGTCCTCAAGACCACTCGCAACATCCACACAGTACACATAGACTTCGAAGAAGGTGCCGACGGCGACTCCTTCGTTTCTGCTTTGTCTCCAGGATTGACGGAGACGTACGTACTGCTTTGCCTTCACCTTCGTGGCTACTGCGACAGCCGGGTTCCCAGGGCATGGTTCACCGTGCGTGACACGGTGCGCAGAAATTCCGGTCTGGTTTCGATGGCTGCCGAATTCGTGAGCGGCCATCGATGTGACAGGTATGTCTTCTTCATTGTAGGGTTTTATGGATTATAAAGAATAGGGGATACTAATAATGCGTTGTGATCTGACAACACTGGGGGCGTACGCTTTGTCGTTCGGGCACAGTCACAGTGTTCTCACTTTAGCACAGTCAAAGAATCGTCTGCTAGCGCTAGGGAGCATATGCTGTTAAAGGGATTGCGGAATACTGTTCCTTCTTGGTCCTCCCTGATTGGTCACTTCTACTTGTGTCAAGGCAGGCCTGACCAATCCGAGAATTGAGATTGGTCAGGGATTGTCCAATTCTGCCTTGACAAGCAGAACTGACGACCCAGGGAGGACAAAGACGTGGTAGCATTCTGTATTCACTTTTACGGTATAGGTGAGGCTCTATCGCTGACGATGCTTTTGGGCCAAGAAAACGTAGAAGTTTCCTGCGAAATCAAGCTGCGAAGGGTCAGTCGAGCTCACTGTGCTACCAGGAGTCGACGAAAACACAACGAAGTCTTACGCTCTTAAATATCCACCCGTGACGTAGCTGCTATAGACACATGCTTCGCAATGGAAATATTACGCCGAGATTTCTCATTTTGCGATGCGCATTGCTGATCTGAGGTAAGCTTCCGAGGAAATCCGTGGTTGTCGAGGAGGTCTGAGTGTGAAATGTCTAAGTTCGTGTGACAACGTAATGTCCCATGTTATTTACCAATGCGATTACAAACGCGCGCCATATCGAAAGCACGTTGTTTCTTAGCGACACTGTGCTGCTTTTCACCTCTAATTTCTCTAGCCGCTGTCATCTCTATCCTTCAAACATCACACGCATCCTGTAACACCACTATTCTGTAACATCAAACACGCGACTGAATGTTTGATGTTAGATGACAGTGGTGTTCGAGAAAACATCAAACACGCGATATTTTCTCGAAAGAAGCAATGGCTGGAGATATGAGCGGTGTGCCAAGAACGTCTCGAAAAAATTATATTGCGCTTCGCAATTTACACGTGGAGCCGGTGTTACCTCACCGACACAACCGACGACGGCCAGCTCATGCCACCTCCTTCGTCATCGCAACAATTAAAGCCACGGAAAATGAGCTTTGCGGAGTTGCGGAAGGTGGTGTGATGACTATGATCCTGGTTAGCTCAGTTGGCAGAGTGGGCACCCTGCACAGGCGTTGGTCCCGGCTTCGAACTTAGGACCGGGACGATTTTTTTTCTATCAAGAAGCTTTCTGAGAAATCTGCATGGATTTCCTTGTATAGTTTTGTCCTACGAGCGGGTGGATGATAGTTTTCTCTTGGATGATATAAAACCTTGGGGCCTGCGCCTACATGTGCTGCACGCTCGGCTGCTGATCCAAAGGTCGCGGGATCGAATCCCAGCCGCGGCGGCTGCATTTAGATGGAGTCGAAATGTTGACGCCCGTGTACTGTGCGATGTCAGTGCACGTTAAAGAACCCCAGGTGGTTCGAATTTCCGAAACCCCTCACTAATACGGCCTCTCTCATAATCATACCGTAGTTTTGGGACGTCATCATCATCATCATCATCACCATAATCATCATCATCATCAGCTGTCTACGCCCACTGCAGGGCAAAGGCCTCTCGCATGGATCTCCGATTATCCCTGTCCTGTGCTAACTGTGCCCAATTTATCCCCGCAAACTTCCTGATCTCACCTGCCCACCTAACTTTCTGCCGCCCCCTGCCACGCTTGCCTTCTCTAGGAATCCACTCTGTTACCCTTAATGACCAACGGTTATCTTGTCTTCGCATTACATGGCCCGCCCACACCCATTTCTTTTTCTTAATTTCTATTAATATGTCCGTAACACGCGTTTGTTCCGTAGCCCACACCGCTCTCTTCTTGTCCCTTAATGTTGCAGCTACCATTTCCGTTCCATAGCTCGCTGCGTCGTCCTCAATTTAAGCTGAACTCTCTTAGTTAGCCTCCAAGTTTCTGCCCCGTAGGTGAGTACCGGTAAGATGCAGCTCTTATACACTTTCCTCTTCAGAGACAATGGTAAGCTACCATTCATTACCTGAGAATGCTTGCCGAATGTACTCCATCTCATTCTAATCCTCCTAATTACCTCAGCCTCACTGATTCGGATCAGGGGTCGCTACTTGGCCTAAGCAAAACCCCAGAAATCAAATCAAAACCTCAGAAATCAGATCAAATCCTTACACGTACTGCAGGTACTGCGCCGGGGCTCTCGAGCGTGTGTACAACCACGTGGCGCTACCCGAACGGGTCGCCCAGCTGTCGTCCGTCTCGGAGGCCGACGCGTCCGCCATGGTTCGTGACGCTCTCGGGAGTATCCAGGGCATGCACGACTTCATGAGGCTAGCGGGCGTGGTCAAGCATCGGGTGCAGTGCGTTCCGAGCGTGGAACGCCGCTCGCAGCTGGACGTGCTGGACGATGACAGCTGGAGGCGTGTGAGGAGATATCTGTGGCTCGACGACGTCCTGGAGTCCGGGCATTCGCCGTCGAGTTCGTAGGCTGTGTTCAGGGACCAAGTATAAGCGTGCGATGTGGGAGTCGTATGTGGTGGGCCTGCTTTTGTCGTCACGTAGACGGCCTTACGTGGCCGTTAATCATTCACTTGCTCGTTTAGTTATTGTAGAAATGCGAGTCGGATCTCGTCGTAATAAAGTTTCATTCGGCACCGAACGTGTCTTCGCTGCGTCATTATATGCGTTGCCGATTGCGTATTCGATTTCTTTGGATGCATATCGATCACGAACACAACGGCGCTTGTCGACGTTGCGCACCTGAGCACAGTTTCGCGTTTTATGCTTTGTGGCAGCGATACAACTTCAACGGACGCCGTGCACGTACGAACATGGTTTGCACCGAAGGAGCACAAGGTAACTTGGGACTGTTCTGCTATATGCTGCGCTGAATAGCTGCGCAGTGATAGGGAGACCTAAATGGACGAAACGTTGATGCTCTGTGTTACTCTAGTGTGCAATCCAAACTAGAAGAGAAGCTCAGGGGAAGATGGATGCTTGAATCGATGAACAAATCGCAAAGTACGATTTAAAACAGGGAATGTCGCGGGAGCCAACGTTTCGACAAGAGGACTTGTCTTTTGCAGAAGCGCAGTTGCCGCCCTGACGAAGACAAGTCCGCTTGTCGAAACGTTGGCTCCCGCGACATTCCCTGTTTTAAATCGTACTTTGCGATTTGTTCATCGATTCTATATAGTGTGCATTTATTATTATTCTGTGGAGTTTAACGTCCCAAAACCAGCTCTGATTATGAGAGACGCCGTAGTGGAGGGCTCCGGAAATTTCGACCACCTGGGGTTCTTTAACGTGCACTGACATCGCACAGTACACGGGCCTCAACATTTCGCCTCCATCGAAATGCAGCCGCCGCAGCCGGGACTCGATCCCGCGACCCTCGGATCAGCAGCCGATTGCCATAGCCACTAGACCACCGTGGCGGGGCTCTATATAGTGTGCAATGTATGGATCAGGGTCCCTCCACTGTCCCACAAGGTAGGGGCACGAGCCCCGTCCACTTTGGAAAAAGGTCTCTGTGGGGAACTCGCTGGCATATGGAAAACTGAGGCGATGTTTTCTTTTTCGGTGGTAAGGTGGCATCAGCGCGCGCACGCGCTTTTTGGCGCTTATGACGCCAGTGCAGTTCTTGCAGAGCGTACAGAAAGCGTTCCTGTCGAACGATCGACGTTCACTTCCCGTGGCGCTCAAATTCTAAAAGGAAGTGCCGCTTGAAGCGGATAACTTGGAGCGCTAAAAAGGCGGAGACGAGAAAAATACGAACAGGACAGGCGCTGCTTACTGCTTTAGCTACAGTTGTCGTCTAGGCTAATGTAGCGGTCGTAAAGCTCGCACTGTTCTGCCACAGCACTGCGTTCTCTGTGGCCAATGTCATTTTCTCCTCGGTCAGTATATGACCGTGGACATTCATAGCAGGTGAGCAGGCATTCACGTATAATACCTTGCTTTTTTTTTTTTCCGAAGCGTGGTCTTCTGGACGTGGCATTAGTCTATTATTTGTACAGAGTACAGAGTTAGTTGTACAGAGTCTATTATTTGTACAGAGACGGGGCCCCATTTGAGTGCGTCAGCTGTTACCTTCGTTTCATTTTCGTTCTGTCGGGGAAGGGCAATTCTGGTTGAATGCCTTTGTGAACCCATTCTTCCCTATAGGTCACAGATTGCTGTTTTGTTTTTTTGTTTGGTTTTGATTCCACTGTCCGATGCTGTTTGAGCTTCCACCACTTGCGTTATACCCGACCACCCATGCGTTGTGGCGTCCGACTGAATCATTGAGGAGGAGAATGGTGCAGTCTCCAGCGTGACATAAGAAACGTCTTCTCCTAAGTGCGCTCCTCTTATATTACAGCGGTGGACCAATGAAGACATTAGTATGGATGAATGGATGGATGGATGTGAAGAGCGTCCCCATTATAACGGGGCGGTGGCCCGCGGACTATACCAAGCTCTACCCTTATTCTTTCCTCTACACACTCCTGTTTTCCCGAATCAAGTAGATTACCCCCAAATGATATCTGCGCCTACCTATTAGAGCTTTCAGAGTTCCGCTGTGAAGTAACAATAAGGAGTTTTAGCGGCGCCGGCCTAAGTTACGGCAAGTACGGCAATGCCGTACCGTCCTGGTCGGCGGTGATATTTTAGTAGGAAAGATCTGCACGAGCACCTCGGTGAGTATACGGTAATGTCATGAGATGCTGAGAGTAGCTGATAAAGTTCTTACAGGCTAAATTTTCTCCGATGTCTCCGATGTCCCCGATGTCCGTTGTCTGTTACGCAAGTATAACGCAAGAGTGAAAAAAGCCTACCCACTACTTACACTCTTTGCCTCGGGCCTCTGCTAGTGATTGTGCGAATAGCAATAAACAAAGAAAGAAACCAAGAAAGAGAAAGAAAAGCCCACTGGTACATGATAGTGATTATGCAAAGGGCACTATAGAATGAATGAATGAATGAATGAATGAATGAATGAATGAATGAATGAATAGCCTCGTCGTTCGTCTCCTGCGTCTGGTTACAAGAAAGGAAAAGTGCATCCGGCCCTGCTGTCGACCTACTACCCACACCTTTGCCCTCAACCGGCTGCTACGTGTTGGAACATAATCACACGAAAAGAACAGGTATAAACACAACGGAAACAGAAAAACCCAAGCTCCGTTGTTTTATCAGATTTCACAAGCGTCGAACTAGTGTTAGTATTTTTTTTTCCCTTCTTGTGAATACGGGCCCAGGTGCCGTATTCTGAAAAAGCTTCTCTTTCGTAAGCGCTTTTTCTTGTTCTTTTTTTTTTTTGCCATTGGATGGCGGCCTTTGCCACTGATACGTCCGGTATCAGGATTGGCCGAAATTTTCTCTTACGAATCGCCTTAGACGTTCTTTTCGTGACAACGGGTCGGGCTGTTGGTCTCTGCTCCTCCCACGAGTGACGTCATCGTGAGTGAGCTACACGGGGCACACCTCGTTGACGATGGCGCTACGTCTGAAGAGAGCCTGTACTGCGGCATTGCCGAAACACAGAGCCTCGCCGCCGCGAGTTTCTTGAGATTCCTGCGTGAGAAAATAAATAAATAAATAAATAAATAAATAAATAAATAAATAAATACGACCCACGACTAAACCCAACCCCGTTGAACATTACTAGAGGGCGCCGTTGCGATTTCTCAAAGACAGTGGAATCAACGACAGATTGTTCTTGTCATCATAACAATATCTGTTCACGAGTTCGTTAGATGATGCTGTAGTCATGGTGGCACTAACGTGTCGTCCTACTTCTTTCCTTCTTCCACTCGCCCTTCTCAGGTACACAGTGTCAAACTGGAGGCCCCCGCTGGTCAACCTCTGTCTTTCCTTTATCTTCTAGTCATCGCCCTCTCTGTACATTTATGGCTAGTGTTAAAGGTTGCGATGTAACATCACCATAGATCACTTTCTTTCTTGAATCGTGGGCACAACTATGGAGCTCCGTATGAAAAAAAAAAAACTACTTCTTCCCTTGGCCTCTTCAATTTTGCCTCATATAAGGTTCTGTATCTTCGTCTAGCAGGATCTACGTGATGCGCGTGCGCAATGAAACCACCACTTACCATGCGATTCATGGATGCGAAGCAGAACACGTCCCTGTCGATGGTTATGGCCCACTTGCTGTGGTCCTCGGTGGTGTTGAACGTGACCGAGTTGTCCACGTCGAACCTCAACAGGATGGCATCAATGTTGACGACGGTGTAGCTGGAGTTGCACGCGGGCGGAAGCTTGCCCCCAGCGCCGTTCCTCCAGGACTGCACGGCGAGGTCGTCCTTTAGGTCGTTGGCCAGCACTCCAGAATAGAGGTCTGTAGGAAGTACGATGAAATTGTTTAACAAGTCATAACTCATGACGAAGTTTCGTCTGGGAATATTTGATGCGTTCGAGTGCTTTATCAGCATTGCTGGAATACTTGATTTGATTGATTTCTGGGGTTTTACGCCTCAAAACTGCGATTTGATTATGAGAGACGCCGTAGTGAGAGCTCCGGAAATTTCGACCACCTGGGGTTCTTTATTCTTTAACGTGCACTGATATCGCACAGTACATGGGCTTCAGCATTTCATCATCATCACCGCCACCATCCGTGCGGACGCTTCAGAGAGAAAGCTTCCTGAATACGAAAAACAGAATGTTATGATTCAGAATGCTTGTTTGTATGAGAAATTTGTATGGACATTTTTGGAAGGTCCATGCTACAAATCGGTGGACGATGACATTGTGTAGCTTTTACGAACATTTGCCTCACAGTGCGGATCTCCGAAGAACTTAATAGTCGCCACGTTAGCTACGGTCGAAGAATGACAGCCAAGTTCGATACCTTCGTCTAGCGTCGCTCTTTTAGCGTACGCCCGCAGGGCTAGGCCGCCTTCGCTGGTCAGGTTGGCGATGAAGAGCTTTTGGTCCAAGGCACGGACGAAGCTGTCCTTGGCGAGCAGTGCAACCTCTGGGTACTTGTCCTTCATCGCCTGCGGCACCTGGCGGGCGTACACGTTGGCGTACTCGGTGCGCAGAAGCCTCGCTGCAAGTACATCAGTTGCAGGTCGAGTTCACTTCATAAAGAGGTATACTATCCGCCAAAAAAGTAAACGGACCATACCTGAGTGGTCGCGAGCGGCTGCGGGACCTACAACGCGGGCGAAGTTTAACGTCACCCGGGGCACTCTCGACGTGAGCGTACGGAGCGAGGTGACATCGGGGCGTTGGGTTCCTGGAGCTGGTCGGGACGCTTACGCCGTGGTCCGTTTACATTTGTGGCCGATAGTACACAAGTGGTTGTGACGGTTCAAACACTTCTCTTTGTTTTGTTTTTTTTTCTTTTATCCTGTGGCAGTCATTGCATAGTACGCACTCGAGTATTTCGCGCCGACTCGTGCAGGCACTCACTTTCCTAGGATCTCGTTGCATTGCCTCTGTGGCCGTCGCTGCGCTGTGCACACTCGCCGAAGCCTCACTAACATCGCAAGCAAGCACTTAAAAAAAAAAGAACAAGTGTATAGGAAGAGCTTTACTAGCCTCAGGTTCCCTACAATACCGATACATGACCGTAGCATGACCGTAAAAAGGAACGCGCTTGTTTGGATGACAAACGAATGTCATATTACATGAAAAAAAAAAAAAACATTCAGCAGCCGCTTGACCTGCTGAGAAAACAGGAAAGGGAAGCTTGGCTTGCGCGCGCCTGAGCCACTTTCTTTCTTTCTTTCTTTCTTTCTTTCTTTCTTTCTTTCTTTCTTTCTTTCTTTCTTTCTTTCTTTCTTTCCAGGTGCTGTTTCCCTATTGCTCTTCGGAAGCTTAAATACGGTGGCAGAAACTCCAAAGCATTCATATGGCTCATACACGTTCACATCTCGCAAGCGCTGATGTGTAGTCTAGTGGATTAAAACATTCCGGGTTCAAACCCCAGGACCGCTAACAAACTTTTTCCACTCCAGTGCACCAGTGCCTTCCGTCACCTCATGGAGGGCTCCATAATTCAGGGAGCAAATGGCTTTGGCATGGCTACGTCGACACAGGCCAAACAATACGTTGTTCGCTTGAAGAATTGTTTCGACGAGGCACTTTAGCTAATAAATCAACAATAATTGCGATTCGGTTATGGAAATGACACTATTTTCGGCATCCTTCGTGAGGAGCTTAGCTCTGCGTCCTTAGGGGTAAAGGAAAGGTGATGAAAAACTACAAGGGAGAGGAACGCCATAGTGCAGGGCACTGGAAATCTTAACCATCTCTTTAACGTGCACTGACATCGCACAGTACACGGGCCTTTGGCATTTTCGCCTTCCCCAAAACGCGGAATGGAATTCGCGTCCTTCGAATCCGCAGCACAGCACAACACTTCGGCGGACGGCTAATATTGCAGCGCGCTACTCAGACACACATAAAATAAGGAGTAAGAAACACGAGCACGAAGGGGACAACTAACTAGTCCCTAACATGGCTCTGCCAGGGTGAATTAAGTTGCCACAGGTGACTGTGCGAAGAACCTTGGTTTACATGAAGACTTTACGTGCCGCGAGACCTGCGTTCCAAAGTAATGAGGAAGCAGGTTTTACGACTGCCTGTTGCCTTCCTTTTGAGGGACACAGGGTTGATTAAGGCCTCGTGCCACACAACTTGCTAGCACCGCAGGAGACGATCTGTCCGAACAAATGCCGTCTTTATAATGCCAGACAAACTCCGCCTGCAGCGATCCAATAACCACCGCAAGGTAATGGCCCGAGGCTATTAATTTATGTCGCAATTATGCGTTGTCGGGCCGGTGGGCCCTTATCTGCAGCACGCACGTTGGAGGCAGGGCGAGGAGGACACACGCCCATTGCCCATGCGCGTGACGAGCGGCAGCGTCGAAAGGCCACAGGGGGCGTGAAGGTGGCCGGCCGATAAGAAGGGAGGTGAGACGAGCCCAGGGGTGGTGGGCGGCAGGACGATGGGATGCAGTGACGGTCGCGCTATGGTTTCCTCCGTGAGTGCTGCAGAGCAGAGGCCACGCCGGTTTGGGGCGTCCGCTAAGGCGAGTCGTTGGCTCGTCCTCCACTGCGAGTTGTGCGTGAGTTTGCTTTCGAGCCGTTATGTTTTACACCTACTTTCATGCCGTTAAGTTTTGCGCCGTAGGTTCCATTGGACCGCCAGTCTGCGGGAGTTGTTCGTTCTGGCCTTGTGGCCCTCCTGTATACGTTAGTGCCGTGTTGTGCCGGGCTGGAAGGTGGTTGTGATTCTTTTGGAGTCTTGAATTAAAAACGGTTCTTGTTCCCAGCGTTGCTGGCTCGTGTCATGCGAATTGCGGCTCACTGACCCCCCTGAGCGGAGACGGGGCCTTCAGCGTGTTGTCACAATTGTTCTGTCTGTAAAACGTACGCCATTATGTGAAATAAATGCATCCCAGTAAAGCCAGATATGCTGCCGAAGAAGTTGTGGAATGTACTGTCCTAAAAGAATTGGTTCTCATTCATGAGTGCTCTTGTTCCAACAAGATAACTTATCCGGATTAGTCGCGTGACAGAGCGAAACTTTGGCGCTGTTTAAGAAAAGGGCCAAGTCTATCGATGGGAGCGCTGTTATTTCTCTGTAACACATATTGTTCAAGTGCCTTTTGTACTCATAAAGACGCGAAAAAAAAAATAACGATGCCAAAAAGGAAGCAGCACAGGACTCCATGAGCCGTGGCTGCAACGTCCTTACCAATCGTGTCGACTTGCGGCGTCGGGAAGGTGACGCACATGAACATCTGGCCATTTTCCCTGGCCGTTTCCGGAAATACGTACTGCCCACTCTGCAGACCATCCGCGAATCTGGGTACGCTGTGCAGGAGCCACACGCCGACATTGTCGTCGAACAGGACCACGCCTGCGGTTCGAGGCAGTGTCTTTTGAACCGTCAGTAGAGCCACGCTTCACTGAGTGCTTAATTGGCTCTATAGTTTACGATAACTAAAGTGTGTTTTCAAAAGCTCTTCTTGGCTTCACTTAAAGAGAGCTTGTTCATAAGTTTTAGGATGGGAAGAAAGTAGTAAATCAAGAGCAGGATGTAGACGCTACCATATAAACCCATAATCAATGCAGCAAATCGAACAGAATAAAAATTATTCGTGAACAAAATGTCCACTAGGAAGCCGTTATGGGTCTTGCATGATGGGACACAGGGACTATAGGGCGCATACCACCAGCTCTGGATAATGGCTTGTAAATCATGGCTACTGCTTGATTTAGAGTTGGATAGTGTTTTTCCAAGTGTTGGCGACCGTCGGCCTAATGTCTGATGCTCTCTGTGATCGGCTGCGTGTTGGACATTGTCGGCTAATGGTTGTTTGTTGTTTGAGGATGTTGGCAATCTAGGTTAATGTTGCCGCCACATGGCATGAAATACCAGTGCAGTACGTCCACAATCAACGCGGCGCAATTTTTTTTTCTTTTGAGTTTACTTGTTCATTACATTCTTGCTCTCAATGATTTGTAACAGCCAAGATCAGGGGGGACAGTTCAATTTAGCATCTACAGGCATTCCTGTAATACGGGAATGTCGCTGGCTATACGATGGATATACGTATGTGCCTGACGCTATATCCAGCAGCTATATTTGTTTCGTTCGTTAATATACAATCATGTTATCCACTCATGCGTATCGTCTGGTCAACAAAGGTCGCGCATAGCTTGCCACTTTGCCGAACGAGTGATTTGAAGCTATGACTACAACGAGACCCGAGGCGTTAATAACAATAGAGTTCTTGTTGCCGTAGTCGTGGGTGCTTTCAATTTCTGACGCAGCTGTACAAGCATTGATGTTACAAGAAAGAATGCATGACGTTTTTACCTTTGGAGTGGCCGTTACGCGTTCCATTGTAGGTCGGTGGTGACTGGTCGTTGTAGACAAAGTACAGAATGTCCTGAAAAAAAAAAAAATTAAGAAGTTTGTAAATTCAGGGAAGATGGCATTAAACATTAGGTGCAGAAGGGCAATACTGAGTTGGCACTGGTTTACGAGTATGTATTTGTGAAATACTTACCGCTGTCGTATATCAGAACGGTTTCGTCATTACACAAAGAACTAGGACGCGGTCTTCAAGGATGCTGCTTTCTGTTTATTCTACCTTTAGTGTTATCTTCAAGTTATCCAGCAAGAAGGGTGGACAAAAAACTCGGAGTATCATACACATGCTGGAAAATTGTCATATAGCGCTTAGCAGTGTTTGCTTGTGAAGGCTATGTGCTCTTTGAAATCAAGACTGGCGTATATTTAGGAATAAGCAGCTTCAGAGAATACGACGCAAGCAACGTCGGTGTACCAGCAAACTACTGCTGCGCTCGATGAATTAAAGGGGTCGTGAAAAGAATTTGGAGATGCCGGTTTGTAATTTTCACTGCTTAAATGCGCATTCGACAAGCCGATTCCGAAATATTTCGGCGAAATATTCAGTGCACATTTAACAACGCCCGTTTTAAATCTCGGCTTTCTTGCGCTCCCGAAACGACTATGCGACACTACCGGCCGGCGTGGTACTATTTGGTGACGTTGAGTTAAGACATTTTTAAGTTCAAAGGCACAGTGAACTCGCGTTTGCTCTAAAGGAATCGATTTACTTGAAAGCTAGAAAGGAAGAAAATACTTGGAAACCGTGCGGTGCCACCATTCGGAAAAAAAGCGGAAGCACGGTTTGTTTTCCCATGGCCTCCGAGAGCGCGCCAATCTCGGAGGTATGACGGCTACTAAGATGACGTCATCTGCAGAGTTGAGGGGAACGCGCGCAGTGAAACCGAAACCGCGTTTTTTATCGCTGTAAATCAGCGCACACGGTGCAACGGAACAATGCATATTGTTGATTGGAGGGTCAGGATCCCGAATACGCACTTAGTACAAAATGTTCAGAAAACGTTTCACGACCCTTTTAAAGATACTACATAGCTTACACGGGTGCAGTATATGTTTCATACGAACTCCCAAGATTACTCCGTACTCTCCGAACATTTTCCACTAGGATGCTAGAGAGTATCTGCCCCAGTTTTACAGCGGAGCAGTTAAGTTTTTCGCTGTCACGTGACATGTTCCCACCAAAAACTTTGCAAGAGCTAGTCACGTGACAAACCACGTGACTTAGTCGAGCCTATAGAAAACGGATGAAGTTATGTCACATTAATGAACATAGATAACACTGCAGTTTTTTCACTATTGTTGTTGTTGTCCTCAATTCTGGATCACAGAGCACATTGTTTTCTTCCGGAGGTTTAGGCAAGGGCACGTGCGATACACATTAAAAACACCGTACCACGGGCTTTGATCGAAAGCTCAACCGTCGAGTTGTAGAGTTACTTTAGTGGCGCTGTCCTACGCGGGCGTTACACTATAGCATGACGTAAACAACAAAGAAACGACAAGTTGAGAACACAAAGTGAGTGATGCAAGAAAGAAAGATAAAGGCAACGTTAAGAGATAGGAAGAAAGCAGCGCGGATCAGAGACCAGAAAGGTGTGGCCCATATCTCATTCAACATTTATTAAGAGGCCACAATGGACCTGGGCCGGCCAAGTAATAGGAGCAGATGCGAGATAGTCCCTTAGTATTCAGCTGAACGAATATCAATCAAGAAAGGGGAAAGACGGCCGTTGACAGGTAGTGAGATGGGGTGATGAAATTGAAACATTTGCAGGCATAAAGCGGAGCCAGATCGCTCAGGAGAGGGTAGGACGGGAATTACTGGGAGAGGCCGTCGTCTTGCAGAAGACGTAATGTCGGCTGAAGAAGAAGAAGAAGAAAGAAATGATGCCTAATGTGAACGATCATCATCAGCATCATGAATTGATCTCTCCCGTTTTGCTTATTCTGATTCACTTCAGACAGTAAGGAACTCTTTCACACAATATACAAGCAAGGCGTTCACCTTTCTCGTGGTGTTCTCGTAGAGTGGTGCCAGCGTAAATGCTACCGGGTTCTGCGCTTCGTACAGGTCGAATCCCGACAGCGGCCAGTACCGCAGCGTTGCTTCGCTGGTGCGGGCGTCCACGTACGCGAATTCGCCTCCTTCGGGCGTGAAGGAGTTTTGCTGGTATGTCTGCATACGGGGCAGCTTGTAGATGATGAACCTGCAGTTGAATTTTCGTGAACTTCGTTTCGTAATGGCAGTATAGATGTGTAACCGCACCACGTGATGATGTAAAGGATGCGAGGTTGGGAAGAGACACAAAGACTTAAGGCTCATGATATCTTCTTGGAGGTGAAGGGTGATGTGTCGGTTTGACAAATCTTTAGGCAAATAAGCTACAAAAGCTAACGCGAGCATGGTGGATTGAGGAGATGAGAATTATGCCGTCGGACGAGGAACGTTGCTTGAGCGTTTCTCGTCCAAGAGGTCCTGTGTTCGTGCCGACGAAGACAAATTCGTTTCTCGAGGACAAGTTCATCCTGACGAATACTAGCTAGTTTGTCGACACGTCACCTCCAATAATATTCCGAGCTGGACGATTTCTCATCTGTAAATGACAAACGTGCACTAAATTTATTTATTTATTTATTTATTTATTTATTTATTTATTTATTTATTTATTTATTTATTTGCAAGGTTACCGCTCGCTTTAAAATACGGAGGTCAGCAGGAGTGAACAATGTACAGCAGAGCACACTGCAGAGCCATAGAAAAAAGTGTCGCACACTAGAAAAACTCCGAAAACACAGTTGGGATCATATGTATATTGAAAATCTGTACAAGTAAATATCTTATTGCCCATAGCATACATCGCAAGGCGTACTAACTTTGCATCAGAAAGACCGAAGTCTTATTAAAAGAACTAAGTTTGCAAGAGTTATAGTGCCCCGCCTCGGTGGTCTATGGCACTCGAACGCCGATCCAAAGGTAGCGGGATCGAATCCCGGCCGCGACGGCCGCATTTCGATGGAGGCGACATGTTGAGGCCATGTACTGTGCGATGTCAGTGCACGTTAAAGAACCCAAGCTGGTAGAAATTTCCGGAGCCCTCCACTACGGCGTCTCTTATAATCATAGAGCATGGTTTCGGGACGTAAAATCCCAGAAATCAAATCAGGCATTATTCCACATTAAATACCTATCTGTGGACCCCCATGCTTGCACCGAAGTACCTTCCGTAATATTCGTTAGGTCAACAGTGCAATAGCAATGATCTAGTAAAGAAGCGACGCACGCGCCCCGTAGTGAGCGTCATTGGACTTACCATTCAACGTCCTGTCCGTCTTGATCCTTGCACCTCGGAGATGGTGGAACAGTAGCACAGCTTACCGAGGAGAGGCCCTGAGCGATCAGCGCAGCAATGATAGAGAATTTCATCGTGCTCTCTCGCTGATCGAGCAACACCGAACTGAAATGCGAGCAGGCGTCTCCGTGGACAGAGCTTGCTGACTACAGCTAAACTAAGCGAGTTACCGAGTTACAAGAATGAGCAGACGTAGACACGCCTTTAAGCTCGTATTTATGACTCCCCGTGCCTTTCTCTTTCAGTCAACTAATAATTAAAGAGGCACTTTCGCAGCAGGTAACAACAACGTCATGTACTATATTGTATAGTGCGAAAATGCTGTGTCCGGGAACACCTTTACAAATACGCGGATCTTCGCTTATTTGTGTGGGTGTTCGTTGAGGCGTAAATCTGAGATAACGAGAATCCTCATCGCGCCGCTATCATTTATACACGCGGCGTGTAGTAGATGATAATGGAGTCCACGCAATGACATGCTACGTAGGAACCTCACGTATACGATATATGCCACTGTACTCTTGGTGGAGACCGAGCGCCCAATAGGAGCCACAGGCGCCCATGCGTACAGCTCAAAACAACTACGCACTTTGGGGGCCAAACTCGACAGCTGCTTGAGTGGCGCATCCGGTCTTCTTTTTTCACTGCAAACAACAACTGTCAGATTGTGCTTTTTATTTTTAATTGGCGTGAAGGTAGGGCGTTCCATGTTAGGGCATCGTATAACCGCACAGAGTGAGTGACTCACGTTTTAACGGGTCATCAGTGCGTGTACATTTGCGAGAGCGGAATTTAGCGACCCGGCTGTATCCGGGAGTCACAGAGCGGCACAGAGAGAGCAAGAAGCACGACAGTTCCCCAACTGTGGTTGAGCGGAGAGATTTACGTACATGGCCGCAGTAAATGGCTTAGTTTTATCTCGCTTCAGCAATCTAGGCTGACAAAGTGGATTGCCGCAATTTCTCGTTCAAATGCAACACAGGCTCTTGTTTATTTACTTGATTGCTCGTCTTTTTGTTAATTTGTACGCTTATATGTTTATTTTTAATTCGCTTCTCCGCTTACTCGCTCTATTGATTTCATGACAGCTTCATTAGTTGATTCATTGATTGACTGACTGATTGGTCTCATTGACTGAATGATGGGTATTTGTTTATTTTGTTGGTATTCACTGATTGATTGATATTTGTTTACTTTGTCGGCCGGGCTACATCAGTTGCATCGTATTATACTATGCCTGGCTGTTCAGCTACTTATTTTGCAACATCTCACTTTCTCGGGAGTTTTTTTTCGCGCACTTTTAAGCTGACGTCCGTCACTTGAATTCTCAGAACCTGTATCTTCATAACCGACATTTTTAATTGATTTTCGGGGTTTTACGTCCAAAACCTACGATATGATTATGAGACAAGCCGTAGTGGAGGGCTCCGGAAATTCTCGCGGAATTGTTGAGAGATGAGGGGCGTGAAGTACTGCAGTAATAAAATTAGTCAAACAACTTAATGCATGCAGTTGGGTTTTGTACATCCTGAAAGCAATATCGCCCACAACGGGAAACTGAAAGTCGACTGCCGAAATAAAGTGCGCAAAGAAAACTTAGGACTGTGATCACAGATCGGGTACATTTTGATTGAAACGATGGAGCACTGTGCAGTGTGCAGTCCCGAGGAGTACAGAGGGACACACGGCAATTACATCCAAGTGGAGAGAGCGGCCAAACGCAGTAGTCTGGTAAAGAAGTGCTCAGTGCTATAAACGTTCAAGCATAAATGTGGTGCTTGCAATTCAATGTGCGAGATTGGCATCAGCACATCACGTGTCATCGACCGATTCGGTGTCCCGTTTCATATTGTTCACGATGGTAAGAGGACACCCACATGATGTAGCGGACACGGCAGGAGTGGTGGCCTCGGTTTTAGGGAAGCGTTTGAAAAAAAAAAAAACATGCGTTTAGGGAAGAGACAGAGAATGAAGGAAATGCAGGAATGTTGGCAAGGCTTGGTCCAGTGTGCTACCCTGTACGTGATAAAGGGAACGAAGGGACAAAGGGGAGTCCGAGAGAAAAGCATGAGCGCAAATGGATTGATTGATTGATTGATCTCTGGGGTTTTACGTCCAAAAAACAGCTACAGTTATAAGACGCCGTATACAGAGACGCCGAAGTGGAGGTCTCCGGAAATTTCGACCACCTGGGGTTCATTAACGTGCGCTGACATCCCGCAGTATACACAGGCCTCAACATTTCGCCTCCCGCCGCGGCCGGGATTCGCAGCCGCCGCGGCCGGGATTCGATCCCGCGACCCTCGGATCGAGTGCCATAGCCACTAGATCACCATGGCGGGGCAGCGCGGATGAATCCCAATTAAGGGGCGCAGTTCAGCGTAACTACACACGAACACTTAAGTACCTTGCCTTGATGCATATTGCAGAATGGCTTTCTGGGCCGATGAGCTGCGACTCGAGGCTTCCAAGAGCTTTGGTTGAGACGTTTACGTTGACACTCCAGTCGCATTTTTGCCGTCGTCATGATCCTTAAACATAACAGGAAGTAAAGCACGCAGGATGTGTATCCATCCGTAAAAGGCTGATCATCATGTCTGCTCCAGACACACTGGCGTGTCGGGAGGTGTTTGTTGGATCGATAATAGTGGCAAAGCAGGTTATTGATGGCATCTCAACGTTTGCAGAAAACAAACCTACAGATGTAGTGAATGTTTTGGAAAGTATTGTGCAGTCTCTCAGAGTACAAACTCGATCCCATAGGACATCCCCTGTGTGAACGCAATCGAAGGTTCTTTTTCTGGTTCGGCGGTTTAAAAGAACTGACAGATACATGAAATGAGACGTCAACATATTTTATTTAGCGACAAGACGATGAATCGAAAACTTCATCGACCGCTCCTATAGCCAGAATCAGTGGACGTTGACTTATTTCCTCGCTGTCCTTGGGTGGCTGAGAACCACAACGAAAGCGACATTGCCCGATGGTGACGGCACACATTTTACAGTGTTATTGGAGGAACCACTGCGTGGGGTCACATCATCTCTCTTTGTTTGCTTTGTTGCCGCGCTTTGAGGAGTGCGTGATGACGTCTGAGTGCTCACGTGTTGTCGGATCTCGACTCTGTAGTCTGTCGGACGACTGTGGCACTTCCGCTTTGTCTCCGATGATGACGTCGACGTCTGCCTGACCCACTCCTTCCTTTTCGTTTTTCCCCGTAGGCGTGGTCACCGCAGCCGGGCTTTGTACCTCGGCCTTACTTATTGCCTGCGATTGTCGAAGGGGACGGATCGGTTAAACGTGGGAAGCGTATGCACAGAATGCAAACGCAATTTATCTGGGTCATGTCCTACAAATCTAAAAATGAGATAAAACAACTTTACACACGTCTGAGCAGGCTACAGACCTTAACGACACTGGTATAAGAAGATGCTTTTTCAACATTTATTGCATAACCACCATACTACAGTTAAAAACCACAATAATTTCCCTTATGTTGAAAATTGCGTAATTTAAAGACGTAGGACATGAAGCCCCTAGACATGCGTTTCGGCCGTCGCTGGTACAACGATGTGGCTAAACATCTGTCCTATATATGCCTTAGCATCTTGTTTGACGGATTTGTGGGGTTTAACGTTCCAAAACCAGCTTTGATTATGAGAGACGCTGTAGTGGGGGTCTCCAGAAATTTTGACCACCTGGGGTTCTTAAACGTGCACTGACATCGCACAGTACACGGGCCTCAACATTTCGCCTCCATCGAAATGCAGCCGCCGCGGCCGGGATTCGATCCCGCGACCCTCGGATCAGCAGCCGAGTGCCATAGCCGCTAGACCACCGCGGCGGGTTAGCATCTTGTTTCTTGCGCACGTAACAAACAAGGCGTTGTTGTCACTTCTTAATGGTTTTTCTTTCTAACAGGTACAATAGGATACCGGATCTGATTCCCCGGGGACGTCTTCTCGCATCATGGCAACGTTACCGGTCAAGAACTACTGACATAACAGCGTTATCTCTGTGGGTGGATGGCTTTGGTCTTATTTTAGGTTAGCAACGGGTGGAGGCGGATCCTGTTGCATTTGGCTACAGGTGATAGCGGTAGCCCAGTATCGCCAACTGTAGCGGTGAATGCGAGTGGTGCATGGCTTAAGAGAAAAGGAACACCCTATGCCATACTGATGAAATAGCCCGAGGCTCTCCTGTTTGAGGTAACACAGCAAATTTTAAGTCCCCGTTTTACCTTTACTACAGTTAAGCTAAATTTCAACTAGCCAGCCAGCCAACCAGCAACAGAGAGCTACATTAGTCAAAATATAGCTCATTTCTTTTGCGAGGCTCAAATGATAAAACAGTCTCGGCCGTGCTACTACAAGGACTCATAACAGACAAGAACATGATAAAGTGGCAACTAGGGCGAATTGGTGATACGAAATCAGCATGGTGCACAGCGCAGAAAAAAAAAAAAATAGAGGACAGAGACAAGAAGAGACAAGCGCCCGTGTTGTGTTCTTGTCTCTGTCCCTCTTTTTTATGCGCTGCGCCCCATACCGGATAAGAACAAATGTGTCATACTTCTTGTCAGTGCTGCTAACAATCCCACCTTCTTGTAGCTGCAGATCTAATCACATTCCTCGCATGTTTTATCTTCTCGTGGCCGCTTTTCTTCGAAAAAGGATAAAATACCTCTCAAATAGATTACTACCTCTAGTCGAAGGAAGCACTATACAGCGCACAATGGGCAAGGTTGCAACTAGAGCACGTTATTTCCACCGTATTCTAACTAAATCACATTGCAGCAAATATGGTTTGTTTAAGCGTATCAATATGTACAGGGTCGTCCACTCTTAGGGTGAACACGGCGCAGCGTGACTGCCTTCTTTAGAACGCCAGCGCTCGCGATGGGACTGCGCGTCGACGCTAATCTAGTGCAGGCGTAGAGGGGCTTGGATCACTCTGTGCGCCTGCACATTATTAGCTTCCATGTGTGCCCACGTCGCAAGCACTCGCGTTCCAAAAAGGAAGCTACGTTGCGTCGTGTTCACCCTAAGAGTAGACGACCCTACCTAAGTCGTGCATTTTCCTCTCAACTTCTTTCCGGAGTCGGGTCGTCTGCTGGAACGTGACAGATCACGGAGGCCGCGTTCCACGGTGGTCTTTTTTTGGTCTGTGTGCCATCAGGCTCCGTGACCAACTCTGCTATACCTATGCAAGGCCCCTTTATTCTCAGGTGTCTTATGCCACACACAATCGCTTCTCTGACACAAGCGCTAAGAAGACGGTGAGATATTATGGTCGCATCAGTCACGTCGCGACACATATGTCGCGTTCCAAATGCGTCGGTTGTTCAAAACACCGCAGAACGACGCCGCTGCGACCTCTTTAAATGTTCAATGGATGGATCATTAAAAGCCTTCGGGGCAAGGCCCCTTATATTGTTCTGTTGGTCATCCGAATGACTCATTCTACCTGCTTAACGGATTTGTTCGCAAACGTTGAAATCATTTAACTTTGAACGCTGCACGAAATATACCTATGCTAGTTTGGCTTTAGTTACAGTTGGCACACTGTTCTTAAAAACAAACACTTGCCACTATACGGGATATTTAGGAGACAATGCTACGTAATCAATGAGCGGAAGAGTTGTGAAATTAAGTTTAGGCATGTGCTACATGATTCAGCAATCACTTACAGTTGCCGACAGCTTCGAGTAGGTTGTCGGCGAGCGAGCCGACGGCGTTGGTGATTCCCCGCGTGAGGAATCGGAAAGGCAGCAGCGAGACGAATTCATTGAGGGACGAGTTGAGGATGTCCACCAGGGGGCATACCAGGCTCGAGACGAGGTCCAGTTGCAGACCATCCGGTGTAACGCTCAGAATGCACTGCACATAGGTGAAACATCGATATCGCCACGGAGAAATGAAACAGCTTGCAGGAGAGGCCGTTTACGTCACATTTATCGAAGCCTGGTGAGACGGTTCCCCTTCCATCACACCTTGTCCAGCTCACTTGCGCACGCGCCACCAGCAACGTATAGAGCAAGGCGAGCACACTACTTAACAAAGAGTAGATCGCGTACTAGGTGGTACTGATGCATCATTGCAGGTAGCGCAAACTTCACACAGTACATGCAGGAAAAAGGGACAAGGCACAAGCGCTTGTGCCTTGTCCCCTTTTCCTGTATGTCCCGTGTAAAGTTGCGGGCTACCTGCAATGATGGTGTAGATGACCTCACTTACGCATGCGCAGACGGCACATGCGGTGCTTGCGCAGACGAGCCGTATGAGATGACGGCGTGACCAAGGCGTCCCAGCAGCACTTTCGAAAGCACGTGACTCCCATCGCACCTTATGCTACGCTGCTGGGGTAGCTTGGGCGCCTCCTGAGCTGCGCTTCCTCCGTGGATGTATCGCACACCGTTTCCCACCCGGTCATTTGTTCACTCTCTAAACTTATGGGTATACCCATAAGAATGTTATTGCGCTGTAAGTGTCATAAAGATCAAGGTTTGGAATTCAAGAAACTTTATTTTCGTAAGTGCTCCTTGCGGTTGCCCGACTGGCTTCCCCAATGACATGTCCTGGATTGGGATTGGCTGAAAATAGTTCTTGGAATGACTTGCGAAGCCGCTTTTAGTTTCAGCAACGTCTCAAAAATCATGACCACGGAAGCCTGCCAGCTTCATTTTTTTTTCGTATTTTACATCAGCGGTGACAGCTATCTGTGTTATAGCTATTAGAACGACGAACAAGTTATTATTCGATTCAAGCATAGCGGTTATACTTACTCCAACCGCTTGCAGCAGTTCTCTCAGGATGGGGTCCTACAAAAAAGAAGAAAAAAAAAAGGGAGAGACGGCAGTGTAAGTGAGACAGCTGTTTGGGCAACCAGAGTTCAGTGACCTCAACGGAATGTAAGATTACTTACCGAAATTGTAGATCCAGCTTCGCAGAACAGCAGGGTCCGGTTGAGACACTAGAATGTTCAGACAAGTAGCAAATGTAAAAAAAAAGACGATATTGAAGCAAAAGCGGTTTTCAGCGTCACTTAATTGTGTCTCTAAGACATGACTAAAGATAGAATTCCGAAGACTAATTGTGATATTTTTGTGATCTAATTGTGCTAATTTGTGATCTGAGTCAGAATGTCAAAGGAGTAGTTGCTAAAAAAAAGCAAGTGTGGAAAACCGAGTGTCTATCACGTGAGTAGCGTTGTTTCTGATAACTGTGTCTGAGAGAAAACTTTTGCGGAAAGCTAGACTTATGTACCGACGACAGCCGTACCCCAGGAACATCCTGTGTCATACGTGTTCTTAACAGCACATTTCAGCCAGTGGTCAGGCAGGACATATTCATTAAAAGGACCGGCCGGCCATTGACTTACGAAGGCAAAATTTCGTGAACTCTGTTCTAGCTCTACGATTTAAAACTGTGGCTTTGTCTTACTTGAATTCAAGAGCACAGTTCACAACACTCTGTTTCATAGTTGATTTCCGTCATTGGTTCTGCCAGATTCGATAATGATATCTCGAGGATGATTATTGTCTGGAATGTTATCGTATTAAGACTTATAGCGTGAGTAAATTTTTGAATACTGGCCCAGTTCTGCATTACAAGCTTTTATTCCAGGGACGAACTTCGCAAAAGAACTTCTCTTTCGTAAGAGCGTTTTGCCATTGACCAGATACCTTTGCTCATGATGTGTTCAGCATCACGGTTGGTTGAAATATTGTCTTGAGAACATTTACAGCCCCTGATACTTTTGTGGATGCGGGCTCAATTCTTCCGCATTCAACTTATTATTCCACGAGCGTAATTCGCAAAACCTATCTTTCGTAACTTCGTTTTACCATTGGCTAGCTGGCTTTGCTAACGATATGTCCTGCGTCAGGACTGGCTGAGATAGTCTCTGAGCAACACCTTTACAGCTTACAAGCGCAGAAAAAGGCAAGGACACAAAACAATAATGTGAAATAGACAAGAGGAGCAGTCGCCATTTCTTGTGTTTTTGTGTTTTTAGTGGTTCTAAGCACCTATGGAACATTGAAAACCCAAGTATCTGTGTGAGATGTGGTTGTAAATACCAGACCTTTTTTTTTTCTTTTTGTAAGCCTAATGGGGGAACAGGAAGGCGTTCGTCCCAACCCTTAATACAAGGCGCACAACAGTGTGAGCCTTTCACATTGCCTGTCCGCTCAACGAGGCATGCAAGTTTCCAGATGCAAAATGTCCTTACCGCTCCGACGTTGAACACACTGGGCAGGCTAATCCGCAGCGGTTCCTGGCAGGCGATGTTTCCGGGACTGAACGTGCCGCAGCTGAACAGAGGGATTCCGAGGGGATTGCAGAGGATGTCCGCGAGACCGCCGATGTCACCAGCTGCAATGTCAAATCGAGGACAAAAGCGGTTACTCAGTACGGATCAGTACGCACGTTAAAGCGAAGATTACGCAAGCCATCTTGCACAACTTGTAGGTGATGTTGTTGGTACGTGCGTTCTCAAGAGGGCAAAGCAGCGTAAACTAGGACATGGACAAAGAAAGAGAACGAGGCAGCGGTCGTCCCGTTGTTCTTATTGATACTGCGCATCTAAAGATACTTGGGCCATGTGCAGGATAAAACAAACACAGAAGAGCTATCTCGTACATGGATCGCGTAAGGGAACTCTTAAAGGGGCCCTGCGTCACTTTTTGAACGTAGCCAGAAGACTACGACGATCAGTCATGGAGGTTCCTGTGAATATGTGGGCCAAATAGTATTGCACCGGACACTCCAGGGACTTCGTGAAATGGTTTCAAACACTGTTGGAAAGTGCCCGCTCTTCTCTCAACATATGACGTCTGATGTGGCGCCGACTCCTGGCTTTTTTTTTTTTTTCGTTGCTCTTTAGGACAAGTACGCGCATTTTCATTTATCCGTTGAATTCGGGACGAACGAATAAAGCGTAGCAGATTATGTTTTCGCCACAATGAAACCGTTCGATGCTATTACACCTCAAGTGACTAATTAGTCAGCCCCGCATGTGACGTAATATAATCGAAGAAGAGCGGCGCCTCCCAGATGTGCTCGAAACCAAACTGCAAATTCCCTAGAGCGTGCAGGGCAATAATGTTTGGCTCACATGTTCACGGGAGCTTCCTGGACTGATTGGCGCCGTTTTCTGACATTATTCTAAAAGCGTTGCAGGGCTCCTGTAAGATGTAATGCACCTTAAAGAACCCCTGCGACGGAGCCATATGCAACGCAAGCGAGCTTCGTTGATGGCGTCGATCAGAGGAGTTGCACTCACACAAGCCCAGCCTGGAGATGACGGCCTCGAGGAGGCCGACCACGTTGTAGAGCACCGAGACGGGGCTTCCGATCTGCGGCAGAATCTGGAGAACACACTGCGAAAAGAAAGTATACGCGGTCAGGTGGGGGTGAGCTTAATTGCTGTGGCACCAACTGCCCGCACAGATCAGTTTCAGTTTCAGTTCAGTTTCAGTTTATTTCGGACATAGTTACATTACATGAAATATGTCCACGAGGCAAGGAAAAAGGAGACTCGTATGTCTCCTGACGAGGCCTTTACCCCGGACTTACATGTCGGACAGCCAGGAGCAAAACCAGAGAAAAATGAGTACAATGCTCATTGCACAACTTATATAAACAATATTGAACAGTAAAAAAAACATGTTAGGACAGAAATTATACAAAGTTTACATTGTTCGGGTTTAACAATTATACAAAGTTATACAAATATACAAAATTACATAATTTTTGCGTTCATAGCAAAATAATTGTATGTTTCAAGGAGGCAGGAAAAGTAGCTTTACTTGTTTTTTAAAACGAGACATACTTGAGTTCTGATTGGCCAATTCGATTAAGGATGGGTATGCATTCAACAACGAAATAATCTGATAATCTATAGTTTTAGTACCGTAATTAGTTCTTGGCCTTGATACTATGGTGTCATACTATGGCGTCGTTTCTACTGCACGGAGCATCATGGCACTGAGCACGTGTGCACCGGTCTTACGCGTTTGCTTTCGATCCTAATCGGTGCTGATCCGGATCGAACTTCTTGCTCGATACTGGCTGATTCGCCCAAGCTGTAGACGGGAGCCAGTCGCGGTCGAAGCATTCTATCCCGATGGGATTCGATTGCCATCGAAAATGCACGCACCGTGTGGCACCGGAACGACAAGCGATAATGGTTTCTGTCTGGGCCGGTGCGCATCATGGGATGACATGCAAAAGTGAACATTGAGAGCGACGCCATGAGAGAGGAGTGGAATCACGAGCAATAGTGTATATTTAGCACGCTCTTGTTTCCACTTGGGTGGTCCAGTGACTATGGCACTCGGCTGCTGATCGGAAGGTCGCAGGATAGAATGCCGGTCGCAGCGGCTGCATTTCGATGGAGGGCGAAATGTTGAGGCCCATGTGCTGCGCGATGTAAGTGCACGTTAAAGAACCCCGGGCGATCGAAATTTTCTGAGTCGACCACTACGGAGCCTCTCATAATCATATCGTGGATTTGGCACATAAAACCCCAGAAATTATTATTAGTGCTTCCACTTGGCAAGGAATCCCAGTGAAGCTAAATATAAACGTGGTGACCCCTCGTGGACAGATACACCAAAAAGAACTTACATCTTGTCCATTAGCACAGTTCGTACTCTTCGTGTTAGCCGTTTCACTAGCTTAAACCACATAGAGCACTTTTGTGAGCCGATCTTGTTAAAAGGAACGTTCAATGTAGATAGCATGCAACAAGTTCGAATGTAGCTTTTTAACTTACAGAAATATGCTTCGTCGTATGTACAATGGCAGCAGAAACCGTAGGGGTCCTTCTTTGACTAGTCAACAGTTACTGCCGAAAGCGTTCAGTCAGTTTTCATGACTGCTGTGGAGCATTTAAGAGAACCTCTTAGGGACGTCGATGCACGTGTTTCATGCTCCTACCATCGTGGCTAAAGAAGTGTCCCCTTATTGTAGGGACGCAGCATCGTAGAAGTGTTGAACGCTAGGAGAGCTCAAGCGAACATTCCTGCTCCGTCTTCCCGTGAACATTGGACCACCAGTTACACCCATCTAAATAGGTTACCACTATAGACTAGCTCTCGGAGGCTGCAAACACATTTTCGCTTGCAGCAGGCAATTTTTATAATACGCGTAGGCAAGACAATCGCTCCATGTTGCTTTTCACTTACCCCGAGGACTTTGGTGAGGTCTGGTATAAGGCCCGCCTGGAAAAGGATGGGAGTGTTGGAAGGTTAATCACTTTCGTGCGTTGTTTTCTGTCTTGACAAAAGTTAAGGTACGAACTATGCGCTCGTGATAGTTGGCCATAAATATTTTGAAGGGAAATTTGCTGGCCTGATGGAAATATAATTGCTGTCGCAAAAAAGCTGAACTGACATCAAGAAAACCAATGACGGATGAACGACTGAGTAGGCTAAGTGTTATTGAGAGCGTTCAACAGTAGCCCTTATAAGATCTGCCACGAAGCAGTTACTTCAGCACCAGAGCTTCTTCCCCTCAATTTTCAATATGCTTAGTCATAGTCGCTATGAATTTTTCTATAAAAAACCCTTTGCATTGACATACCGCGCTATCTAAGGAAAGTACAGTTTTAACTTTTCAACGCTAGAGTTCTGCCTTCGTGAACGTCTATAAGTGGAATGTTCTTTGTGTGTGTGTATGTGTGTGCGCGTGTTTTATTTGTTGTGCTTGTCTGGAATCTTGTACCTCTCTCGGCTGTCATCTTTCTAATCCCCCTCCCCTTCTCACCAGTGCAGGGTAGCAAACCGGAGTCTAATATCTGGTTAACCTCCCTGCCTTTCTCTTCTTTTCTCTCTCTCTCTCTCTCCCGGAAAGCAATTTTACCAATAGAAACATCTACGAAAACGGAAGAAAAAGGGCAGCTTGTTTTCATGGAAACATGCAAACACACTAATATTTATATTGTGCTGCAAAACTTACCGACGTGTCCGGACAGGCTCTCAGTGTGGTTCCAAGGCACTACATAGGAGTAAGCACAGCGTACATAGCCGCGTGAGTAGGCCACTCCATTCTGAGCTTTATTACGAATTACATGCAGCAAATGGACCTTGAAACTTCTTTCGCTTATTCTGTCAATCGCACTCTCATATGCTGAGCAATACAAGTGATTGTACTTAAAGGTACCATCCAACACTTTGTGAACAAAGTCATATCAGAGGTGCCGATCAGTCGTAGAGGCTCCCGCTAACATGTGAGCCAAATATTGTTTGCACTGCACGCACCACAGAACTCATAATTTCGTTCCAAACGCAACTGCAAAGCGCCTGCTATTCGTTCAACATGTGACGTCACATGGGACATCGACTAAGTCGCTTGGCTCTTTTTCGTTGCACATTATAAGGGATAAGCGCATTTTCTTTATCTATTGTATCCTAAACGATCAAATAAAGCGTGTAAGATGGTTCTACCACGATAATGAAATCATTCAATGCTATTTCTGCTTGAAGTGACTTAGTCGGTGCTACATGTGACGTCACATGTTGAAGGAAGGGCGGAGCTTCCCAGAATGTGTTTGAAACTAGACTGCGAATTCCCTCGTGCGAGTAGTGCAATAATATTTGATCACATGTTCACAAAAGCCTCCGCGACTGATTGGCATCCTCATCTGATGTTGCTCATAAAGTGTTCTAGGGCCCCTTAATACTTCGTCACCTGGGTAAAATAAATTAAGCGTAGCGCATGCTAGAAGGGCTATATCAGTACGACCTAAGAACAAACTTAGCAGCAGCAGCAAAATATTGCTTTCCTGTGAACATAAGCTTCATCATTTTTAAGCTCTTATTTGCTTACATGATGTAACTTTGAAGGAGTCTTTCATTTTTCGAACATAACATAAAAGTAAAGAAACAACAGTAGCTCGCGTGATGTAACTATTTAAAATTTCCACAGTTTAAAATGCAACTTAATTGGAATATATTAACCTTAGCAAAGGCTACTTTAAATGTCTGAAAACCGTAATGTACTGTAGAGATCTCCGGCAGTGTATTCTAGTGTGACTCACCTCTCCCAAGTTCAGGATGTTGGGTAGAGTAACATTGATACATTGTCCTGCGTAAAGACAGAACGGGCCGTTTCAACGATGAGAGCAAAAAAAAAAAAAATGCCATACGTATTCTGCACTTTTATTCAAGAACATGAAATAAGACCTGGGCCACGTGCTTACTGCTGCTTGAAGACGGTAATTTCGTTTGGACAATGTTAGCGTTGCGGTTCACCCAACCCATTAACTTAGCTGTGTTACGTTCCATGGAACGGAATGTTCCGGATTCTTAACTTGATCACGCCGAACTTACTCCTAATGTGCTGTCAGGATTGCGAACGAAGTTTTGTCTAGCGATAATGGATTGAAAGCGATCACAGTGAACCCGGAGGAGAACTCCACTGCAGTGACGCCTAAAGCTCCCAAGCCCCCCCCCCCCTCTTCCAGAAATCATTGCCTCTTAATATTATCCGCATAAAGATTGGTATATTCTACAAAACAGTCACACAACTGATTCGCGTCAAATGCAGGTAGTCCCAGCTACTTTTTGAAAAAAGCCCTTATAATGGTCCATAAATCTTGAATCAATTCTTGAACCATAAATCTTGAACCTGGTGGGACCACCTTTCAAGGGTTTGAATATTTCTGTTATTTTATCGAACCTGTCAGCCTCAACAGGTGCGTTCACAGTAGCACGTCACTCAACAATTGTGTAGGAAAATTCGAAACTCCGCATAACCGATATACTGTGCGACAAGTTATACTGTGCCACAATACGTACATTATGTTATAATTACCTCATAGTAACGCTCTTTTCCCCTGTTTTCTTGAGCATGGTATGTGCTTATAAGACATATTATAAAACTGCACGTGAGTTCCCATTTGTAGATACGTCACTACTTTAAGGACTCCTCGCCTCAGAATTACGACCGTAACTATAGAATAATTAAAATCAACAGATACTGCATAGAAGACAATCTAAAGGACCAAGGAAACAACGTCAAAAACATACCGTTTACTGCAGGCAGAAGGGCCACTCCAAAGACGAGAAGGACGTACGAAATTACGGGAGCCATCTTGCTATTATATCTGTCCTCCACAACTTAACTCACAACTCAGTAATTCTTTAAGTCTCGTTCCCGTATCAGTTATGTTGCTGAAACTGAAGGTGAAATTGAAAGCCAAGATCACGGCCAAGATCATCGCCCGATAAAGCAACGTTCACGCGCAGAGCAGCCAAGGTAGATCGTACTCGGCAGGTGTGAATCCCCAGTGTAGGGAGCTCCGTATTTAAACTCCTCGAATGTCTTGTTTTCGAAAGCGGGAACGACGAACGATTGGTTAAATGCTTGACGGGACCTGTCGACGTTACGTAACAGTCGGCACTTCACTGGTGCTCCTTGGAGCGTGGAGCCGATTCTGGAGAAAATAACGCCGCGGCTTGTTTCCTCTATGCAACTATGCGCGTTCCCGCGTTATTGGACGTCCGACTTGGCTTCCGTTGGCTGCCGTGAAGCCGCGGAACGCAAGAGTCGAGCGAACCCCTTGACAAGCACCGCACGTGGCTTGAAGTACAATGCTCGTCGCGCTAATTGGGTGCAGCGTTGCGGAGGCTGAAGTTGACGCTGGCACGCACGAAACCACCCGTAAGGCTGGAACTAATAGGCACAGTGTGCTTGGCGACCACCAGTGCACAACGCAATTTATGTGCCCACAATAATTTTGGCCGGAGGTCGGACAACAGCCAGCAAGACTTCGACCAAACATGGAAATCATTGGCCGTTGCAAATTATACATGGCCTCGAGCGTTATAACACGAGAAAATTAATAACCTTCATAACATCATCCTCGTAACATTAACACGTAATAAACAGGTCTTGTTCGATTTTAGTTGCGTCTACCTGGAGAGATTCCTTATCATCGTCACGTCTCTTTAGCTGTGAGAGATGCCCGCAAAAACTTTCGGTGCAGCCGGTAGTAAATTCGGCACCTGAAACGTTCAGTTCTTTGCGTACCGTGGTCATGCTGTCGCCCTGATGACATCGTCGCATTCATACCTCAGTTTACATTTTAATTGAAGCTGCCGTATATTATGTAGCTCCCAGTCGCTGCAATTCCTTTCTTGTAGTAAAATTCATATATTTGGGGCGAGGTCACAGGGTTTTTCTTTCGCAGAAGCCCTTGGTAAGTGTTCTCTGTGCGAATCAGGAGTTAAATCTCGATATCGATTGTAATTCGCTATTATGAACAAGACTATACAGCCCTTCGTGAATGTGAGTCTTTAACGTCTACCATGAACTAGCGCCAGGTTTACAAATCTTCTCTGCAAGTGCTCAGCGCCATTCTTCAATGGGCTTCGATCACGCTCCCATCATGATGATCGGCTGCAAATATCCTCTCAGTGATTTTCTCGTAACGCGTTTTAGCAAATTAAGCCCCCGACAGAGCGTTCTGTTACGTAACAACTTTTTTCCACTTAGCTGGCGGGCTTCGCTGCTGTGTTCGCTGACCCTACCGGATTGCGTTTGTTGCCACGGGCTTATTTCGCATAATAACACCTTGCGAACACTGGCCTAGGAGTTTCGCACCAATTAAGCATTAATTTCGTGCTGTAACAATGACTACAACTTAAACCATCCACATGCGTAAAGAAATTTTCAGACAGAAGCTTAAAAAAAAGGCTAATGGAAAGCATTCAGTTCGACAAGATCGACTGTTTACCTGCCTTGGAATTTCTCACCACTTTCTGCTTGCCAACAAACCATCTGTTTATCGAAAATTACCGCTGGAAGTCTCTGTCGTCGCCGCTCAGTTGGAATCGCCCGCCTCGGAAAGATGACGTGACGTGACGATCTCGGCTGCTGGCAGTGCTGTGTAGTGAGCTCGACGACCGTAATATATAGTAACAACTATGGCTCACTGCAGGTTTATTTATTGTCAAAGTCAATCTAATTTATTTTTCATTTGTCACATGGAGCAGTTGCCGACTATTCGAAATAGGTGAGTCGACGTCATTTCAAAAACGGTACCTGCAGGGCGGGAGAGGGCGCGGCGCCATTCCAATGTCTCATTTTCACCCTTTTCTCTCTTACAAATGCTATGCTCTCTCAAGGAATGGCGAACTAGTTGTCACAAACGCCTAATCTTTCAATCTCGCTCAACTTAATACTTGCCTTTGGTATTTCTTTAAGCTTCCGCGAAGTTACAGCATTGAAGCGGCTGCACAGTACCATGCCAGCAGAAAAATTGATGGTCCTCCCCTCTCACGACAGTTGTCCCTTGACAAGATTGTTTTCAGCGATACGACATTGTGTCGAACCAGGCTTGTTTCGTGGAACGTGCCGGAAATTTATTGCTAGCGCATACTCTTTAAAAGCGAATTCTTCCTTCAAGCGCTATCTTCCGGGATCCAAAATGTCATGCTGTCGAGGTGGCCGTGGAATTAGGACGGGTGAAACCCGGATGCTCAACCCTTCCGGGCTGCGCAATGTTGCACGACAATCCTCGGCGCTTTTAACAACGTGACTGTACTGTTGCGCAAAGCTGTCAGCCAGCGCAAACAGGATGGCGGGTGACACTGTTCATGCGGTCTTTTCTTGTTTACGCGAGGAAACCCACAGACTGACGTCAGTTTGTCGTACAGTGAAAAAAAAACAAAACAAAGAACCAAAAATTGTAGACGATTGAATATTCCATTGGGATTCGATGAAGGCAACGTGCCTGTTAGAAAAGTGGCAGGCCTACACAGCCATCAGTGGCCAGCGAAGTATTGAACATTGTCGGCTGATATTGGCCGTCACTCAGCCAAACGGTATTCAAGTTTAGCCTCCAGTTAATCAGCAATATCAGCCCGTGTTCATCGTATATGCTAGTATATTTGGTGTTTAACCTCACCCAGAAAGTATCGTTGTCTTTGCGGACAGCGGAACAACCCGTTTCCTAAAGAGAATCAAATCAGTGTCCTAAGAAAAACGACACCGACGATCGCCTATAAAGTACTTAAAGGTTATGTTATATTGCCACCGGAACCCGCGGGACTGTTGCAGCCGGTCGCACCACCTAGGGCACCATTCGATCAAGTGCATGTGACATGGACTTACTCGGACCTTTTCCGTTATCATCGACAGGAAACAAGTCGATCATAGTCCGCCACAGATTATGTAACAAGGTATGCTGATACAAAGGCCCTACCACACGCTACGGCCGCCGACGTTGCCCAGTTCTTTATAGACCAAACTGTTCTACGTGGTGCCCCTGCGAGCGTTATCCCTGACAGGGGAGCAGCTTTCACATCCCAGCTGAATGGTGACGTATTCAAGCTGAGCTACACGAGCCATCGCAAGACGACCGCGTATCACCCGCAGGCCAACGGCTTGATGGAATGATTGAACAAAACCATCGCCGACATGTTATCAATGCACCTAGATGTCTAGCACAAAACCAGGTGCTGCCGTACGTAACATTTGCGTACAACACTGCCACTCAGGAAACCACGCGCTTTACACCGTTTCGTCTTGTCTACGGACGTGAAGTTCAGACCATGTTAGATGCTATGCTTCCACAAGACCTCGACGCTTCACTCACTCCTGACGCTGAATCACTTGCCCTATTCGTCGAAGAAGCTCGCCAGTTAGCACGCCTGCACATCACGCAGCACCAAGGCACATACGAATGGCGCTACAATCTTCGCCATCGACATGTGCAATACCGCCCAGGCGATCACGTTTGGGTGTGGACTCCGGTTCGCCGCAAAGGGTTGTCCGAGAAGCTGCTCAGTCGCTACTTTGGACCCTAAAAAAGAGTTGCGCAACGTTGGTGACGTGAACTACAAGGTTCTCCCGGACGGCGTTATGCCGCCACATCGTCGAAAGCACCCCTTGAGATTGTGCACGCTGTACGACTTAAGCCGTATGTAACGCGGTAGTACGACAGAACCTCGGCCTTAGTCCTTTCTTAGTATTCAGCGAACTTTTTGTTAGTTTTTCTTTTTTATGTTATACGACTATGGCTGTTCAAACTCTTGCGCATCGGGACGATGCCGTTTTCGAGGGGGGAATAATGCCACTGGAGAATGTGCGGCGGGCGCGGGCTAGCACGGACAACAAAGAAAGGAAGTTGTTTTTGGGTAAGCGCGCGCCCTAGCCGGAGCCATCTTGCTTGGCTAGTAGTGCTCGTCTACCTGAGGGTGCGCTCTCTGCTGTCATAGTCCCTTGTGGGTCACATGACAATCTAAACAACGGAACGTCTAAACTTCTCGAGGCCAGCGCTCCGTGCGGCTTTTGTGTCACAGGTGATCCGGAGAACGAAAACAGATTTGCAAAAGCGTCCGTAAAAAGCGACATCAAAAGTTTTTTCCCCTTTACGGCCCTCTAATGATTGGTTCCCGATGTTTTACGTCCCAAAACCACCATATGATTATGAAAAACGCCGTAGTGGAGGGCTCCGGAAATTTCGACCACCTGGGGTTCTTTAACGTGCACTGACATCGCACAGCACACGGGCCTCAACATTTCGCCTCCATCGATATGCATTTGCGTTCCTCTAGGCAACCGCACGAGGGACTCCCTAGAATTTTCCTTCCGATGACTTGGAACAGAAACCGGCTGAGAATGAAGGCAGGGGCATGGTGAACCCATTTCCGCACCTTGAGAATCGTCGGAGCGCCGAAGCTGTTCTTCTCTCGTTGGTAAATAAACTATGGAAGCGCAACACAAAACACGGACTCAGAAGACTCGGACGAGCGCAAACTTTCAACTAACTTTATTTTTCGTCGTGTCAATATGTAAGCCATACATCACGTGGTCACAATGCTAATCACAGTTGTCACTGTACAAATCACAACACACCGCGCAGGAATCTCTTTTCACCTTGCAATAAGGAAACCGACGACTGGCTAACACACGCGTCACCTCTAGTAGATATATGAAAGGCTTCCAATAGTTCCCGTGCCGTGCTATCATGGCTACGGCCCAAAACTCGTATCGCATGGAAATTTGGTACGCACATGCAATGCCGGACATGCGCAGGTAAATGCGCGTTCTCTTTATTAATTATGGATAATTCATGTTCCCTTGCACGAACGTTAACGCACCTTCCGGTTTGCCCGACATAAGTCCTGCCACATGAAAGTGGAATCTCATAGATGACTCCTACCGCGCAGGCTCCATAAGGCATTTCGTGCTTCTTGCCACAACCTCCAGGAGTCTTCTTAGCCTCAGATATTTTCGGGCAGAGCTTTGCCAGCTTGCGCGGGGCTGAAAAAACCATCGGCACATCGTGCCTGCCCGCAACCTTCTTCAAATTATGAGAAGTGCGGTGCATGTAGGGCATCACTACCGGGCGGCTCCTGGATTTCGGCCCGGGTGTCTTGCCGGAACGGGGTGCTTTTGTCTCCCGCAGGAGGACCTCGGCGACTGCCGTTACGAGCGTGCAAGGGTATCCGGCTTCCAATACTCGCCTTACTTGATTATTGAAACTGTCCTGCATAGCATGTGAGCATGATTTCGCAAGCGCAGACCCCAGACAAAGCTTCACGATCGCCCGCTTAACTAATTTCGACTGTGCGGAATCATATGGCAGCAGTCCTTTCTGCGCTCGTGGGCTGTAAGACCAACAAACGTGAGTGCCTAAACGAAGCCGTAAATCTAAAAATTGCAGGGAGTCATTGAAAGGGACTTCATGGGTAAAAGTCAAACCCTTACCGCACTGCTGAAACGCGTCAAGGATAAAAAGAAGAGACTTGTCAAGATTAAAATCAGTGGGTTTCTTTAAAAGAATTAAAAAATCGTCTACATATCTAAAAACTTTAATAACATTGGTTCCCTCTAGGATGCTGGACAGTGCACGATCCACGTCTGATAAAATATGTTGCACAAAACAGGCGCCACACAGGACCCAATACAAATCCCTTGACGTTGTAGATAAAAGCGGTTCTCATGGGTTACAAATGTAGAGCGAAGATAAAATTCAAGTAACGACATGAAGTCATTCACCGACAAACCCGCGCTGTTTTGAAAGTCAATGACCCCACCGGCTTCGATGCACTCACGTACCGCTACAAATAACTGTCCATGAGGTACTGAATAAAATAAATCTTCAACATCAATGGAGAACATATAGTCAATAGGCCTTTCATCCTGTAGAAACCGCACAACGTCCTCTGAGCTCTTGGTAGCAAAGGGGTCGTCGACTGTTAGCTCATTTAAATGTTTGAGCAGGAATTGGCTTACTAGATGCTGCCAAGAGCCCTTTTCACTTATTACTGTCCGAAACGGTACTTCCGGCTTGTGCGTTTTCACAGTGAAAAAAGCTCTGAGTGTGTTACCTTTACAAGCAATAACACCTCTTGCCAATTTCTCCAGCCGAAGCTCCTTACACAAATTTGCTGCCTTTGTTTTCACGCGAATAGCACTACTTTTAACTTCAATAAAATTCTTAGTAATGGCGTTCCTAGCCTTATCATTGAAAGTTCCAGCGTCTAAAACCACAAACCCGCCCTCTTTATCGGCTTGAAGCAGTCGGAAGTCATTGTCCCTAAAATGTTTCACGACGAGATCTATCGTAGCCCGGCACTGCAAGTCTTTCTTGGATTTGACAGTCCTTACCAACGCATCAACACCCTCAAGGAGGCACCGGTCATGCTGTTCCTGTGGCGCCCTGTTCGCCACACGCCTATTAAACGCCAACAACTCATGAGGCTGGACGACTGGTTCAAGACTGAACTTCGGCCCCTTCTTGAGCAGACTGTAGAACAGGGCGCCACAGGAACAGCATGACCGGTGCCTCCTTGAGGGTGTTGATGCGTTGGTAAGGACTGTCAAATCCAAGAAAGACTTGCAGTGCCGGGCTATGATAGATCTCGTCGTGAAACATTTTAGGGACAATGACTTCCGACTGCTTCAAGCCGATAAAGAGGGCGGGTTTGTGGTTTTAGACGCTGGAACTTTCAATGATAAGGCTAGGAACGCCATTACTAAGAATTTTATTGAAGTTAAAAGTAGTGCTATTCGCGTGAAAACAAAGGCAGCAAATTTGTGTAAGGAGCTTCGGCTGGAGAAATTGGCAAGAGGTGTTATTGCTTGTAAAGGTAACACACTCAGAGCTTTTTTCACTGTGAAAACGCACAAGCCGGAAGTACCGTTTCGGACAGTAATAAGTGAAAAGGGCTCTTGGCAGCATCTAGTAAGCCAATTCCTGCTCAAACATTTAAATGAGCTAACAGTCGACGACCCCTTTGCTACCAAGAGCTCAGAGGACGTTGTGCGGTTTCTACAGGATGAAATGCCTATTGACTATATGTTCTCCATTGATGTTGAAGATTTATTTTATTCAGTACCTCATGGACAGTTATTTGTAGCGGTACGTGAGTGCATCGAAGCCGGTGGGGTCATTGACTTTCAAAACAGCGCGGGTTTGTCGGTGAATGACTTCATGTCGTTACTTGAATTTTATCTTCGCTCTACATTTGTAACCCATGAGAACCGCTTTTATCTACAACGTCAAGGGATTTGTATTGGGTCCTGTGTGGCGCCTGTTTTGTGCAACATATTTTTATCAGACGTGGATCGTGCACTGTCCAGCATCCTAGAGGGAACCAATGTTATTAAAGTTTTTAGATATGTAGACGATTTTTTAATTCTTTTAAAGAAACCCACTGATTTTAATCTTGACAAGTCTCTTCTTTTTATCCTTGACGCGTTTCAGCAGTGCGGTAAGGGTTTGACTTTTACCCATGAAGTCCCTTTCAATGACTCCCTGCAATTTTTAGATTTACGGCTTCGTTTAGGCACTCACGTTTGTTGGTCTTACAGCCCACGAGCGCAGAAAGGACTGCTGCCATATGATTCCGCACAGTCGAAATTAGTTAAGCGGGCGATCGTGAAGCTTTGTCTGGGGTCTGCGCTTGCGAAATCATGCTCACATGCTATGCAGGACAGTTTCAATAATCAAGTAAGGCGAGTATTGGAAGCCGGATACCCTTGCACGCTCGTAACGGCAGTCGCCGAGGTCCTCCTGCGGGAGACAAAAGCACCCCGTTCCGGCAAGACACCCGGGCCGAAATCCAGGAGCCGCCCGGTAGTGATGCCCTACATGCACCGCACTTCTCATAATTTGAAGAAGGTTGCGGGCAGGCACGATGTGCCGATGGTTTTTTTCAGCCCCGCGCAAGCTGGCAAAGCTCTGCCCGAAAATATCTGAGGCTAAGAAGACTCCTGGAGGTTGTGGCAAGAAGCACGAAATGCCTTATGGAGCCTGCGCGGTAGGAGTCATCTATGAGATTCCACTTTCATGTGGCAGGACTTATGTCGGGCAAACCGGAAGGTGCGTTAACGTTCGTGCAAGGGAACATGAATTATCCATAATTAATAAAGAGAACGCGCATTTACCTGCGCATGTCCGGCATTGCATGTGCGTACCAAATTTCCATGCGATACGAGTTTTGGGCCGTAGCCATGATAGCACGGCACGGGAACTATTGGAAGCCTTTCATATATCTACTAGAGGTGACGCGTGTGTTAGCCAGTCGTCGGTTTCCTTATTGCAAGGTGAAAAGAGATTCCTGCGCGGTGTGTTGTGATTTGTACAGTGACAACTGTGATTAGCATTGTGACCACGTGATGTATGGCTTACATATTGACACGACGAAAAATAAAGCTAGTTGAAAGTTTGCGCTCGTCCGAGTCTTCTGAGTCCGTGTTTTGTGTTGCGCTTCCATAGTTTATTTACCAAGAATGAACCAACTCGCCCAGCAGCAAGTTTTATTGAACCATTCTTCTCCCGTTAATGGTGACGTAACTGGCGAGGGCCTCAAGTTATTCAAGCCACGACGTATCAGTTTCGTTAGTCACACCACTCTTCATCATTATTTACTAATCGCAGGACAGTAGCCAGGGAGGCGGCCCTACGGACGTACCAAATTAAAACCACCATATGATTATGAGAGACGCCGTAGTGGAGGGCTCCGGAAATTTCGACCACCTGGGGTTCCCCAGGCTATCCAGAGGGCCCACGAAAGGGCGGAGTGTCATGGCGTTCTGTCCTCCAAGTGGATGCGGCCAGCTGTTAACGGCCTCCCGCTAGGGAGTCCTTACAGTAGCTCCTCAGGATTTAGTAAATTCCATTGTCTATCTGTCTGTCTGGAGTTCTTTAACGTACACTGACATCGCACAGTGCGTGGGCCTCAACATTTGGTCCCGCGGCCTTCGGATCAGCAGCCGAGTGACATATATAGCCACTAGACCACCACGGCGGAGCAATGTTCTGGGTGTAAGATTTGGGTAAAATCCAATTTTAACCGAAAACGAGAAACCATACGTATACTATATGCACCCGGAGGGCGCTTGATCATCAACACTCCTGAGTCTATAGCTGCAACTCCCTGGAACAATCCGTCAACTTTGACTGGGAAACCCTGGATATGAAGGTTTTTGGGGACCAGGGTGGTTGTCAGAAAGAGTTGGTTCAGGAAAATATTTCAAGCAGAATGTTTTAAAAAATAATCGTCCAAGACAAAGCTGCCAGTTAGTGCAGATAATGCAAGCCGTTGCATACACATTATGATGACGCCTTATAAAGGACAAAATATACTCTGGCATATTAATTAATATTGATGATAATCTATGGTATGCCAAGCGACTGCTTTGTCTACTTGCGTAGCAACAAGACTGTCGAATGCTGCCGTAATGTGGATTTTCGTCTGTATTCCTGCCATCTGTACAATGTATAGATGCGAAATAAAGTTCAAAGTTCAAGTTCAAGTTCAAATATTACTTGTTTATCTTCACCCTGCTTTCGACTCACCGGGTGAATTTCTTCCCTCACTAGACGGCTCCACTTTAATCTCTCGCATTTTAATCATTAAGGTGATTTTACGGTGACATTTGTCACATGGTCCTGTGTTAGTAACGCTGTGAACTTTATGGTTTTATCCGGTTCATTGTGACGCACAACTCACAGACGGCACGTATTCACATTGTGCTGTGAATGAGACTGCACAATCTGGGGGACTGCGTTTTGACGCATAACCGGTGCCAAGTACGTCACTGCGTTCAGGAACGCCTTTGTTCTCCAGATTATTAGCGTCACAAACGTCGCACGTTCCGGGTGCAAAAAGCTTGTATAATCTCCAAAAGAGGCACAATCTCTAAAGATAAAGGGAACGTCCTTTAACGTGACAAACCGTTAGGTTGCAAGCTCGCGAAGCAAGTGCTTGTATGTGAAAAGTTTGCTGCGAGTTTGAACTTTACTGAGTGGAAAGGGTCCCTAAATGTCTCTGAACTTGAAAAAGCGAGCCGGATCTTTCTCGCTCCCTTTCACTTTCTTACCAGTGCTCTCTCTCTCTCTCTTCCATATCGCATGCCTTTTCAGACGGCACGGACACACTACGTCAATGCAGCACGTCCCACGGGCGCTCTTTTTTTGATCGAAACCACCACCACCGCCATCTTTACACAGAAAGAGTAGGACAGAGCCCTTGTGGCATGCCTTGTGGAATAGTTTTTGAGGCCCTAGCACGTAGCGACATTATGTTTCTTAGCACCTCCATTTCGCTTCCGGGCAAGGGTTGTCACGAAAATAACAAAAAGAAATTTCAGGAAAAAATAAAATAACCTATAGGACGCCGGTTTCGTGGCGTCTACCTCTCACTTTTGTGTGTGTCAAGGTCCTTTTCCAATGTATGTCGCGCTAACACAAACTACTGCCAAGTTTAGTGTTGTATGAGGTAGATGTATTATGAGAGTTAAGCGTAGTAACACACACACGCACACGCACACGCGCACACGCACACGCACACGCACACACACATACAGAGAGAGAGAGAGAGAGAGAGAGAGAGAGAGAGAGAGAGAGAGAGAGAGAGAGTTTTAACTCCCGGGAATGTAATAAATAGCGGTGTGCAAATATTCGAATGTTTTTTACATTCCTGAACTATTACAATCTTAGTATTCCTATTCGATTTGAAAATAAGGATGGACGGATACGATCGAAGTCGCTAAAATTCGCCGAGAAATGCTTCGCATCGAAAAGTTCAGCTATTGCCAGTTTGATTGCTGCGTTGATTGCGGTCTCAGCCACATGAGAATATTTTCTTATATTTCCATAGAGGGCGTCCCATATAAAAACCATTAAGTTCGGAAAAATGACGGTGTCTTTGCTAGTGAGTTCAAACGAACTCAGCGATGTTCAGGATCATGTGACCTATTGTACGGTATTTTTGTGTGAGGCTGCATGTAATCTGGCAGCCTTGTGTTGCATGTTGAGTTAAGGAGGACTCAGTTTCGTAGCCGTTCTACGCGCGCGTGTGCACCAGTACAGTAGTGATGCCGTGTCATGATGCCTATTAAAGCCTTGCTTGTCGTATAATCGCCTTGTCTACGTCGCCGAGTCCTCACATTTGGCGCAGTCGACGACGAACTATGCCGGGGAAACCGGAGCCACCCGTCTGCCTCGTGTGAGTTGGTCTTTGTTACCCGTTGCCTGCTTCTGCCTTCCCTAAGCCTACTTCGAACTACCCGCCTGCACATCGACTGCAATGCCGCTCATAAACTGGAATGAAGCCACGGTGGAAGACCTCCATGGTTTCACAACGGACTTTATTCGCCATGAGCTTTCGCGTCGTAACCTGGAGACGACTGGTTCAAAAGACGAGATGATTGAACGGTTGCTTGCCGACATCGCCCACAACCGTCAACCGTCTGGTATACCCGACTCGACAGCTGAGCAACCTGTTGTCACTTCAAGTACGCAAGTGCTGAGTGATCTATTGCAGCAGTTTTTGACGCTGTCGCAACGACCGACTGTTCCCGTCCAAGTCACCACGCTACCTGATCTTTCTGCGTCGCTACCAACCTTTAGTGGTGACGGTAGCATTTCAGCTCATCAGTGGCTTGAAGAACTCGAGCGCACGCAAGGCTTGGCCTCGTGGACACCGTCTACTCTCCTTGCCGTAGCGCTTGGTAAACTCCGCGGCCCTGCTGCAGATTGGAAGAGCGTGGCAGGAAACCACTGCGACACGTGGGAAAATTTCAAGCTAGAGTTCGAGAACCAGTTTGGTGACAAACTTACACTCCTACAGTGGCAGCACATAGTCACTAGACGCGTCCAGTTACCCAGTGAGAGCCTCGTCGATTATTCATTGGCGAAACTGCGCGTCATTTCAAGATGTCCTGTCCCACTGACAGATCCTCAGCGGATTGAATATGCCCTACAGGGAGTGCGCGACGCACACTTGGCAACTACTATAGCTGCACAACGTCCACCAACTGTGAGCGCTTTTCTTGCCATCGCCACACAACTGGACCGAACTCTGGAGCATTTCTCGGTTTTTCCAAGCCAGCCGCTCGTTACAGCTAGAACATCGCCACGAGCGCCTCCCTTACCTGTGCAGCAGATTGGTGCTATGAATGATACCGCTTGTTCACAAATACATCCCGTTTCATCAGCCTCACGACGAATTTCTTCGTTACTACGGGACCAGCAAGACACTCGTTACTTTGCAATTAGTTCCCGCAATGGCGCACCTGCTTATCGCCCCGGGGAAGACCTAAGCAAGGCCATATGCTACAATTGTCGTCAGAGCGGCCATCTCGCATCGACGTGTCCTCGTTCCAGATCCAATTCTCAGCCATCTAGCCAGCCAACAAGCACTCCTTCTATGGCATGCCTGCCGACTTCAGAACCACTCGAGGGATCCCTTGTGCAGTGTGCTGTCATCCAAGCAGACATTCCACTTATAGGCACTGTGGATGCCTTTCCAGACAGTGGTTCCAAGCACACCATACTCTCCCTGGATGTCATTGGATCTACCAACCTGCTACCATGGACTAAGCCTCCCATCTCTGTTGTAGGTGGTGGTGCTGTCATGCCAGCTGGTACATTATGTACTCGTATCGCTGTGGGGCCTATTTCTGCAGTGCTCGAGGTTCTAGTTCTGGCCAGAAACCCCTTACCTTTGATTCTTGGAGAGGACTGGTTTGAGGCAGCTCATGCTGAGCTCCTTGTCCGCCCACCTCATCCGACAGAAATTCACCATCCCAGCACGGGTGTTGTCATGCGGTGCCTGGAAAAGGTGCTCCCAAGAATGTCCAATGCTGTTGTGTTGTCCAGTAGCCCTACGTCTCCTTTTACACCAGCAGCGTCTTGTACTGGCTGTTTGCAGTTTTCGCCGTTGCCGGACAACACCCAGCCCACATGGTTATACCTCGAACAGAATGCAGAGCTGCCTGAAGTGAAGCCACATGAACCGAAGGCCGCACCACCTTGTACGAACGATGCTACGTTGGAAATGCCGTTGCCACAGCTACGTGATGCTCACATAGGTTCACAGCTACGAGAAGAAGAAGTTACTGCAGTTCAACATGTCTTGCGTCAGCATGTTGACCTCTTCGCCACAGATGACAATGACTTGGGTTTTACAAAGGGACTGAACACGCCATTGACCTTGTGCCTGATGCATCGCCATATGCCCGTCAACCTTACAGATATAGCAGAGAGGACCGCGACTTCATTGAGCGCCAATGTCAAGAGCTTCTTGCAAAAGGTATTATTGTGCCATCGTCCAGTCCATGGGCCTTTCCAGTTGTTGTTGTTTCACAGCCTACAAAGAAGCGATTCTGTGTAAATTACATACCGCTCAACAAACAAACCATTAGTGTCGCACAGCCACTTCCGCGTGCTGATGATATTATGGACGATATTTCCGGTTGCTCACTGTTCGCTTGTCTCGATCTGAAATTTGCTTATTGGCAAATCGGAGTACGTCCACAAGATCAACCCAAAACGTCCTTCATCACGCACCATGGCACATTTCAATGGACGCGTATGCCGTTTGGACTCAAGAATGCCCCTGCTACATTCCAAAAGGCCATGCACACCGTCTTCGAAAGCCTACAGCTTCGTCACCCAAAATGTGGAGTTCAAGTTTATTTAGATGACATTCTTCTTTTTGCCACAACCTTTCCGGAATTTGTCGACTTGTTAGATGAAGTCCTTACACTCCTGCAGAACGCTGGTTTCAAAGTCTCACTTTCTAAGTGTCAATTCGCCGTCACATCTGTGACATTTCTTGGTTTTGTCATTTCAAAAGACGGCAAGCGTCCAAACCCAGCAAAGGTAGAAGCCATTTTGAAGATGCCTGTGCCTACAACTGCCAAGGCAGTGCTTTCGTGGATTCAAACTGCGAGCTTTTACCGACGCTTCATCCCAAATTTCGCCAAGGCCGTGGCTCCTCTTCAGCACATTGTACGAACGGGAGCTTTTCAATGGTCATCAGACTGCGAGTCAGCATTTTATGCCATCCGCGAAGCCCTCACTTCAGCACCTATTCTTGGCCATTTTCATCCCTCTGCCCAAACTACTGTGTCTACGGACGCTTCCGCCTCAGCCCTTGGAGCAGTACTATCACAGTGTCAAGATGGTAACGATGTGGTAATCGAGTATGCCAGCAGAGCATTAACGCCGGCTGAGAAAAAACTGCACAGCAATGTGTGGGAGTGCCTGGCCGTACATTGGGCCATTTGTCACAAATTCCGTAGCTATCTTTTGAACAAGAAATTTTGTCTTCTCACAGACAACTGGACTGTAGCCTGCCTCACCTCAAATATGAAACCATCGCGGCGTTTTACCAGTATGCTGATGGACCTTGTTGAGTTTGAATTCACTGTACAGCACAAGCCTGGTAAGCAAAACGTGATCGCTGATATGCTGTCACGTCTTTCTTGTAGTGTTTTTGAACCCATGACCACACTTCGCCAGCTTCAAGAGCAAGATCAGGAGTGTTTTGCCATACGCCAACGCCTACTAGACAATACTGGTCCGCCTCGAGATTTTGTCATCATTGACAACATACTGTACCACTGCACGTCTCCTACCCTGAACACCATTGTTGTTCCACGCAAGTTACGCCAGACAGTCCTTGAACTGGCACATGATCATAGTGGCCATATGGACACCAGGCGCACACTGAAGAAGGTTCAAGAACGCTACTGGTGGCCCAAAATGAGATCTCTAATCAAACAATATGTTCATGGATGTCAAACTTGTCAAATTAACAACCGATCTGTGACCAAGAATGTCGGTAAAATGGAATTCATGCCAACATCGGAGATTCCATTCTCTGCCATTGCTCTGGATCATGTGACAATGCCCTGCACCGACAGCAGCAGATATATACTTAATGTTATAGACTTTGCAACACGCTTTATAGTTCCAGCAGCGGTCTCTACAACTTCAACAAGAGAAGTCATCCAACATATGTATTCTGTGTTTTATCGATATGGTGTTCCAGACCACTGCCTGTCTGACCACGCTCGTGCTTTTGAGTCGAACGACTTCAAGCGTTTTCTCCATCTTCATGGAATTCAGCAACACTTTTCAGTCGCCTATCGCGCAGCAAGTAATGGGCTGGTAGAGAGAAGCAATGCTACACTCGTCTCAGTACTTAGGAAGATGTGCAGTTCCGATCCGTTTCGTTCGGAAAAAAAACTCTGTGCTGCCGCATTTGCCGTGAACACAAGCCTCAATGCCAGTTTACAGTTTTCGCCATTTGAATTGCTCCATGGTTACATTCCAAAGCTACCCAAAGAAAGGTTTCGCCGTCCAGGGGATGAGACCCTCGAAGCAAGACTTCTGGACCTTGCGAGGACTCGTGCTGAAGCACAAGGAAACACTGTACGGGCACAGCAGAGTCGCAAGCGTACATATGATAAAACCCATCGGGACAGCACCTTTCGTGTGGGTCAGTATGTGTGGCTCCAACGCCAAGAGCCCGTAACTGATGGTACAACTAAGCTCGCTCCGACATTTAAAGGCCCCTACAAGATCACAGAACAGAAAACGCCTATCACATTTGTGATTCGCCGTGTCAGTCCTTATATGGACAATCCTTCGGCAGCCGACGAAAAGGTTGCCCATGTCAGCCAACTGAAGCCATTCCATCAGTCATATATTGATTCAGCACTTTTTCAAGTCCAGCCTCTCCAACCTGGCACTTCAGACAGACAACGAACCCCTGCCACTTCTGACGGGTTGCTACCTCAGACAGTCATTGATGACTCTTCGCGAGGTGATGATCCTTCGGGACCGTCAAGTGAACCACCTGATTCTCCTCCCGGCGACAATGAATGTGCGGAGTTACGCCGTCCTGACCGCCCTCGGCGTCTCGTCCAGCCGCCCCGGTGGCTACAAGACTATGAGATTTGAAAAAACGGGGTGGGGTGGAATATCGAAAGCCCATTGAGCACTTCAAAAAAAAAAAAAGAGGGGTCGGATGTGAGGCTGCATGTAATCTGGCAGCCTTGTGTTGCATGTTGAGTTAGGCAGGACTCAGTTTCGTAGCCGTTCTACGCGCGCGTGTGCACCAGTACAGTAGTGATGCCGTGTCATGATGCCTATTAAAGCCTTGCTTGTCGTATAATCGCCTTGTCTACGTCGCCCAGTCCTCACATTTGGCGCAGTCGACGACGAACTATGCCGGGGAAACCGGAGCCACCCGTCTGCCTCGTGTGAGTTGGTCTTTGTTACCCGTTGCCTGCTTCTGCCTTCCCTAAGCCTACTTCGAACTACCCGCCTGCACATCGACTACAATGCCGCTCATAAACTGGAATGAAGCCACTGTGGAAGACCTCCATGGTTTCACAACGGACTTTATTCGCCATGAGCTTTCGCGTCGTAACCTGGAGACGACTGGTTCAAAAGACGAGATGATTGAACGGTTGCTTGCCGACATCGCCCACAACCGTCAACCGTCTGGTATACCCGACTCGACAGCTGAGCAACCTGTTGTCACTTCAAGTACGCAAGTGCTGAGTGATCTATTGCAGCAGTTTTTGACGCTGTCGCAACGACCGACTGTTCCCGTCCAAGTCACCACGCTACCTGATCTTTCTGCGTCGCTACCAACCTTTAGTGGTGACGGTAGCATTTCAGCTCATCAGTGGCTTGAAGAACTCGAGCGCACGCAAGGCTTGGCTTCGTGGACACCGTCTACTCTCCTTGCCGTAGCGCTTGGTAAACTCCGCGGCCCTGCTGCAGATTGGAAGAGCGTGGCAGGAAACCACTGCGACACGTGGGAAAATTTCAAGCTAGAGTTCGAGAACCAGTTTGGTGACAAACTTACACTCCTACAGTGGCAGCACATAGTCACTAGACGCGTCCAGTTACCCAGTGAGAGCCTCGTCGATTATTCATTGGCGAAACTGCGCGTCATTTCAAGATGTCCTGTCCCACTGACAGATCCTCAGCGGATTGAATATGCCCTACAGGGAGTGCGCGACGCACACTTGGCAACTACTATCGCTGCACAACGTCCACCAACTGTGAGCGCTTTTCTTGCCATCGCCACACAACTGGACCGAACTCTGGAGCATTTCTCGGTTTTTCCAAGCCAGCCGCTCGTTACAGCTAGAACATCGCCACGAGCGCCTCCCTTACCTGTGCAGCAGATTGGTGCTATGAATGATACCGCTTGTTCACAATTACATCCTGTTTCATCAGCCTCACGACGAATTTCTTCGTTACCACGGGACCAGCAAGACACTCGTTACTTTGCAATTAGTTCCCGCAATGGCGCACCTGCTTATCGCCCCGGGGAAGACCTAAGCAAGGCCATATGCTACAATTGTCGTCAGAGCGGCCATCTCGCATCGACGTGTCCTCGTTCCAGATCCAATTCTCAGCCATCTAGCCAGCCAACAAGCACTCCTTCTATGGCATGCCTGCCGACTTCAGAACCACTCGAGGGATCCCTTGTGCAGTGTGCTGTCATCCAAGCAGACATTCCACTTATAGGCACTGTGGATGCATTTCCAGACAGTGGTTCCAAGCACACCATACTCTCCCTGGATGTCATTGGATCTACCAACCTGCTACCATGGACTAAGCCTCCCATCTCTGTTGTAGGTGGTGGTGCTGTCATGCCAGCTGGTACATTATGTACTCGTATCGCTGTGGGGCCTATTTCTGCAGTGCTCGAGGTTCTAGTTCTGGCCAGAAACCCCTTACCTTTGATTCTTGGAGAGGACTGGTTTGAGGCAGCTCATGCTGAGCTCCTTGTCCGCCCACCTCATCCGACAGAAATTCACCATCCCAGCACGGGTGTTGTCATGCGGTGCCTGGGAAAGGTGCTCCCAAGAATGTCCAATGCTGTTGTGTTGTCCAGTAGCCCTACGTCTCCTTTTACACCAGCAGCGTCTTGTACTGGCTGTTTGCAGTTTTCGCCGTTGCCGGACAACACCCAGCCCACATGGTTATACCTCGAACAGAATGCAGAGCTGCCTGAAGTGAAGCCACATGAACCGAAGGCCGCACCACTTTGTACGAACGATGCTACGTTGGAAATGCCGTTGCCACAGCTACGTGATGCTCACATAGGTTCACAGCTACGAGAAGAAGAAGTTACTGCAGTTCAACATGTCTTGCGTCAGCATGTTGACCTCTTCGCCACAGATGACAATGACTTGGGTCTTTACAAAGGGACTGAACACGCCATTGACCTTGTGCCTGATGCATCGCCATATGCCCGTCAACCTTACAGATATAGCAGAGAGGACCGCGACTTCATTGAGCGCCAATGTCAAGAGCTTCTCGCAAAAGGTATTATTGTGCCATCGTCCAGTCCATGGGCCTTTCCAGTTGTTGTTGTTTCACAGCCTACAAAGAAGCGATTCTGTGTAAATTACATACCGCTCAACAAACAAACCATTAGTGTCGCACAGCCACTTCCGCGTGCTGATGATATTATGGACGATATTTCCGGTTGCTCACTGTTCGCTTGTCTCGATCTGAAATTTGCTTATTGGCAAATCGGAGTACGTCCACAAGATCAACCCAAAACGTCCTTCATCACGCACCATGGCACATTTCAATGGACGCGTATGCCGTTTGGACTCAAGAATGCCCCTGCTACATTCCAAAAGGCCATGCACACCGTCTTCGAAAGCCTACAGCTTCGTCACCCAAAATGTGGAGTTCGAGTTTATTTAGATGACATTCTTCTTTTTGCCACAACCTTTCCGGAATTTGTCGACTTGTTAGATGAAGTCCTTACACTCCTGCAGAACGCTGGTTTCAAAGTCTCACTTTCTAAGTGTCAATTCACCGTCACATCTGTGACATTTCTTGGTTTTGTCATTTCAAAAGACGGCAAGCGTCCAAACCCAGCAAAGGTAGAAGCCATTTTGAAGATGCCTGTGCCTACAACTGCCAAGGCAGTGCTTTCGTGGATTCAAACTGCGAGCTTTTACCGACGCTTCATCCCAAATTTCGCCAAGGTCGTGGCTCCTCTTCAGCACATTGTACGAACGGGAGCTTTTCAATGGTCATCAGACTGCGAGTCAGCATTTTATGCCATCCGCGAAGCCCTCACTTCAGCACCTATTCTTGGCCATTTTCATCCCTCTGCCCAAACTACTGTGTCTACGGACGCTTCCGCCTCAGCCCTTGGAGCAGTACTATCACAGTGTCAAGATGGTAACGATGTGGTAATCGAGTATGCCAGCAGAGCATTAACGCCGGCTGAAAAAAAACTGCACAGCAATGTGTGGGAGTGCCTGGCCGTACATTGGGCCATTTGTCACAAATTCCGTAGCTATCTTTTGAACAAGAAATTTTGTCTTCTCACAGACAACTGGACTGTAGCCTGCCTCACCTCAAATATGAAACCATCGCGGCGTTTTACCAGTATGCTGATGGACCTTGCTTCGAGGGTCTCATCCCCTGGACGGCGAAACCTTTCTTTGGGTAGCTTTGGAATGTAACCATGGAGCAATTCAAATGGCGAACATGTCTACGTCGCCGAGTCCTCACATTTGTTTTGTTTTGTTTTCTAAGGTCGATTAGTAAGCACAAACTAAGAAACTTTTTTTTCTTGTTTCTCGCTTCAAGAAGATTTTAATACGAAAGTTGAAGAACAAATTTATAAATAACCGTTTGAACTGTTTGAAACTAACTACCACTGATTAATCTTCCCTGAAGCGCCCTTAAATCCCGCGAAACGAAAAGCCAACCACGAGATACCACGTCTGGGACAGCTGATCCAGCGGTCCTCAACAAGCGATCAGGAAACATTTGCTTCCAGCTGCCGCTTACGGCCTCCTTCGTTCGACAGCCGAAATAAATGAGTAGTGACACGTATCCACATAAACGATGTAGTTTATTCACCGCGAAACTAATCAACCAATGTTAAGTAAATCGATTTTCCAGTCGGGATTGTGTCGTGCTGTCATTTGCTCGGTTTCGCCGGATGGCTCGATGACACGAACAGCCTGTCCCAGATTTGATGACACAAGCTTCGAGATGGGCATTTTAACATCCACGTGCTTTGTCGACGTGTTATCTGCTAGTTTGTTTATTCCTTTGATTGCCTTTGTGTGTGGCATGTGATCTATCCAAGGAGCCATGTACGGGGAAATTGTCGCTATGACTGCGCGCAGTTCTCGAGGGTGGGACCCATGACTCGGATTACACGAACGCTATGGCAGCTCCTCTGCGTAGCCCATCGAGTGACGTCAATTTTGGCCTCCTTTCTCTCCTTCTATTGGCAGGCTAGTTGAAGGAAGGCGTAGTTGGTCGTCGAAAGTTACCTGTCACCTGCAAAGTGTCGTAATAACCACAATTGTTAGACGTGCAAAAAAAAAAAAGAAAGAAAAACGACACGAATGCAGTGTGGCGGAGTTCTTTGTTTCTAAGCGAAAAAAGAAGGAACACGCGAAGAACTTGCGTCGGAGCAGTCAAGGTCGACCACGTCAATGACGTGGCATTGAAAGGAACTCGCTATAAATTTAAGAAATAATAAAGTAGCTGACGGTTTAGACATTTTCGCACAGTTTAAGGGCTAAGATTTGCGAGCTGTATTATTAGTACCATACTATGCGACTCATAGATATCAATTTCTTTTATTATCGTCTATTTTCCTTGTTGAATGACTCGACGTAATCTTAATATTCGTGGCTGTTTTTTCTTCTTCCTTCACAATCATTTCACCTGCATATAATGGAAAACGGTTTTTCACGCAGACTTCTTTTAACTGTTATCGAGAAGCCGCGCACATCAATGAGCGCATAACCGAGATTTAGTCACGCATAAATCACGAGAAAGCACACGCAAGGTTGCAAGAGTGTGTATACTTGTTAGTCATTTTCACTTATTGCACTTGTCAATTATTAATATACACGTTCTTGATTTGTTCCACTTGATATTCATGTACGTTTAAACCATATTACTGAGTCAAGGCAGGATCCTTTAATAAGAAGAAACAGTGACATACGTTAAACTGGCGCACAGAATATCACCCAATTCTAGTGTTTTAAAAAGACTTAGACTCAAATGTGTGACAATACCTTTAAAAAGTGCCGATTTCAACGCTCCCAGTACGCTTTCGTCTTCAAACAAGCGGAAGACTATTTAATTTCGAAATATTAAGGCTGCTTGTTGCGAACCATTCAGTCACATCAGAGCAAAACATTGAGCACGCACTGAAGTGACGCATCTGCGATTATATCTTGCATTTATAGCGCGCTAAGAAAACTTGCCCGAATGCTCGTGCTAGTGCACGATGTTATTTCCTGCTGTGCTGAACCTAGGTGAAGTTCCATACTTGAAACATTATGTACCGTGTTGGATATATTTTGCAGCGATTGGGTCAGAAGTTATGACAGAAGCTCTAATGAAACTCTTATAGTGCAGATAATATACAGATAGATCACTTACAGTCGGCGACGGCTCCTAGCAAGTTGTCGGTGAGCGAGCTGACAGCTCTGCTAACTCCCCGTGTCAGGAACCGGAAAGGCAATATCGATGTGAACTCTTCCAGTGACGAAGTTCAGGATGTCCACCAGGGGGCAGACCAAGCTCGACACCAAGTCCAGTTGCAGGCCCTCCGGGGCGACGCTTAGAATGCACTGCGCGCGACGGAATGGCACAGCTTTTGTTACTCTTTCGTGGATACTTCACCGTTCTTCCGTTAAAGGGACGCCAAAGTGAAAAAAAAAAAAAAACTATTTTTCTCATATTAGTAAATTACCTTTTCACTTTATAAAAACAGGACTGTCGTTTAGAGGAGTCGCTTGCTAAGACAGAAAATGCGCGAAAGCAATATACAGGGTGTTTTTTTTTTTAGCTGCAACACATTTTTTAAATTAGAAAAACATAAATCGCGGGAATGTCTTGTGTACCATCCGAGTGTACGGGTTGGCGGCCTCTAGATACAGAACAATTACCGCACTTGTGTGCATAATTAGCGAAATTACGCTAATTAACTTTTTAATTATCAGCAATTGGTGGCTATAGTAAATGAGTAATTTGGAGCCCGTCCTCGACACTACCTATCCCAGCGATCAAATTTTGAATAGCGGAGCGCATGTCGGAGCTACGCGAACAATTAATTCCCCGTGGCAGGCTCCTTGAAACCGAAATCGGCCGGGAAAAGCGCGCCTGTGACGTCGATGTCGCCGCCCCCACGGCTTTCGTCACTCGCCACTCGCCCGTGGTCACCGCCGCTCCGGCCGCGCAAGCAGCTTGCGTTATCTCCTTGTTATCAGCGGCGTTGGTCGCCGCGGGCGAGTGACAAAAGCCGTGGGGGCGGTGACATCGACGTCACAGACGCGCTTTTCTCGGCCGATTTCGGTTTCAAGGAGCCTCTAACGGGGAACTAATTGTTCGCGTAGCTCCGACATGCACTCCGCTATTCAAAATTTGATCGCTGGGATAGGTAGTGTCGAGGACGGGCTCCAAAGTACTCATTTACTATAGCCACCAATTGCTGATAATTAAAAAGTTAATTAGCGTAATTTCGCTAATTATGCATAGAAGTGTGGTAATTGTTCTGTATCTAGAGGCCGTCAACCCTTACACTCGAATGGTACACAAGACATTTCCGCGATTTATGTTTTTCTAATTTAAAAAATGCGTTGCAGCTAAAAAAAACACCCTGTACAAGTGGCGACGCCTGGTGGGAGTTTGCAGCACTAACACGTGTGACGTCACACAGCTTAGACGGCGTCCGCTAAGGCCTACGTGATTACTTATTGGTACACGTGACATACATCGCGTTCCAGGGAAGCCAAAAACATGACGTGTTTCAGACAATATGGCTTCGCGAATGTGGCGAGAATAGGAATGCGGTTCGTCACAATCTGAATGTTTCGGCGGGAATTCCATGATTAAAATTTGACTTGGATTTTTCTCTTTTAATACTCAGCTATAGAATGACGAAATTAGCGGCAATGAAGTTCCCGAGGAATAATTTATCAGTATAAGCCACAATAGTGGCTAATGTGTGATCTTAAAGAGCTAAACATTTACAAGTACATCGCTTTAACATATAAAACGACAATCAACTGAAACGTAGAAAACATAAAAGGCAACGCTTCATATACTGTCCTTATAATAATAAGAACTTAACAATTATTACGCTGCGTGTTAGCTAACGAACCGTTGTTCGTTTTATCACTCTTTCGAAGACGTGTAATTATGCCTGAAGCATTAGCCTGCTCAAATGCCGCTAAATCCATTGCTCCATTGTACTGGACATCATCTCGCCTACTACGTCACGGTTGTAGTTAGGCGTGTATCAAAATTTGAACATGTGTTCTTAACGTGTTCTTTACTAAACGTATTCTAGCACTTGTCTTGAATCCTCCCACAGAAGTGTAGTTGTTGTTAGGCAGGCTTTGCATCCGTTATTGCCAGTAACAACTTTCAAAGTTATCGTCGTAGAGCAATCGATGCGCAATGAAACTGTCGGAGTAGTGACTGTACTTACTCCGACTCCTTGCAGCAGTTCTCTCAGGATCGGATCCTGGGCAAAGGAATAAGAAGACCACCATTGTTAGGATATACATACTTGTCGGCATCCAAAGTTCAGTGATGTTTAACCGAAAGCCAAGTTCCTCACCGAAATCGTTGATCCGGCTTGACAGAACAACAGGGTCGTATTCAGACACTGCGACATTCAGAGAGGAAACTTTCGTGAAGCACTGAGGCAGGCATCATTAACGAAGCTTACTTGATCATTTAGTCGTAGGTGAAAATAAAAGAGCATCAAAAGAATGTCAAAATCCAATAAATTTCCATAAAGAATAACCGAGCCGTGTACACTGCTCGTGACAAGGCAGTTTGAAGCTTCTAAGTGCGCCTATCACCTAAGTAGCTTCGTTCTCGTCGCTACTACTACTACTACTACTACTGCTGCTGCTGCTGCTGCTGCTGCTGCTGCTGCCGCCGCCGCCGCCGCCGGTGCGGCTACTAGTAGTAGTAGTAGACGTCTTTGAGAAGTGATAAATAAGGTGTAAAGGCTAACGACATTTGCCACATGATACGACAGATTATTTGTTCCAAAATTAAACTTATGAGAAACCTGTTACAGTGGAAGATTATTTAAATTTAATGTATTTAGTGCAGCTTGAATTCTTCAGGTGTAGTAATATTTTTCTCATCACATACCACGCGCTTTATATAGAGCACTATGGGCGCAAAACATTGCCTCAAAGCGCCCTGTAGCGTGCGAGTTTAGGTGCGAGAACTGTCCTCACCGCTCCCACGTTGAACACGCTGGGCAGGCTGATCCGCAACGGTTCCTGGCAGGCGATGTTTCCTGGGCTGAACGTGCCACAGCTGAACAGGGGGATTCCGAGGGGACGACAGAGGATGTCGGCCAGACCACCGATATCACCAGCTGCAATGCGTATTCAGGGCAGTGAGGGTTACTCATCTTAGCAGAACACGTTGCGGGGCTAGTTGGTCTTGCATTATTCTAATTTCAAACATAAGCAGCGCAAACAAAAAGACACGGACGCAGAGAGACTGGACAGGACGGGCGCTGTCCTGTCCAATCTCCCTGCCTACGTGTCCTTTTGTTTGCGCTGCTTATGTGTGAGGGTTACTCAACAACGAATTTGTGTAAGGAGGAAACGCGACTCCTATTAGCTATTCACCTGTTTTATCTGTCCTGTTATCGTTGTGCTGACGCCGCTACAAGGCAAATTCAGACATCAAACTGAGAAGCAATTGTACGATCATCACTGGAATGATCAGAAATTATCAGGCAGTTCTAATTAAGGGATGTTGTCTTGTGCAGCGTTAGAACTGTGCACATGGTTTTTGCATAAGTTTTGGCACTGCGCTCGCTAGATCGTCGCTTTTTAACCTGCTGCTGATGATCTGTTGAAGAAATCTATGGAGTTAATGAAGTAAAAAAAATAGGACAGTGTTAATAGCACTAATCCGATGTTGAGAACAACTTCAACCATAGGCTCCAAACACTCGATGCTTTAGAGCCAAGTAATGCGGAACATTTTCTGAACGGTTGATTAGTTCTTTACGTAAATAAACTAGAGCGTCAAGGACGTGCAGTGTCACCTTGTGAGATTGTCCTAAAATGCACGCTTTCCCTTCCAGCAAAGGCACAAGAAAAAATCCGTAGGGCAGATTAACGCGGTAGAAACCTGGCGTTTGGTCCTAAACTTGAACACAATCAGAGCTATATACCACGGCTATATGCTGGGACTTCAAACAGCGATAGAAAGGCAGAGAAACAGCGATAGAAAGGCAGCTACCTCACTACACGGAGACGTCGCTTCGAGGAGTCGTTTAAGTTCGAAATTATTGGCACACTAATACATAAAACTGCACTTGGCAGCGTACGTTTTAGTGATATCTTCGTTAATTACAGGAATACGCTGAAGAAATCTGCTCCATGCCGAAGGCTTACACAAAGACAATACTGTCCACATGTTTGAGAAATAATGCTAGTGCCTGCCGCTTGGTTGCTGCCATTGCGGGCACCTTTTCAGTGAAACCGCTTCCTTAAGTACAATGTACGAGCCACATGTATGAGGCTTCTCTTTACCACCAAGAGCAATTCAAAAGCTTCGTAAGGAGATGAAGGGTTACTAGCAAGGTCGCTAAGAAAAAAAAAACACGAGAAGTCGATGGTTTAATCCTCCGTCCGGGAGCCTCCCAGAAGATTTCCTTTAGGAGTACTTTTCTTTGTCATTTACTCATATACTGTATACTTCCTTCCACATATGGGGAACATGACGGCAACGGCTAAAACACGCTTGAAGTGTCCACGTGGTTACTATCGCAATAAAACGCACTCACACAGGCCAAGTCTAGCCAGAACTGCTTCGAGAAGTCCTACGACGTTGTACAGCACAGAGACGGGACTTCCAATCTGAGGCAGGATCTGGAGCACGCACTGCAAGGAAAAATTGCTTGGGAATGATGTTCAAATAAAAATGAAGGCTACCAAAATACGCTTTTCCGCTTTGCTATACTATCGTCACGACTATTAGTGCCTTAGAGCAAAACAGTTTGAGCGTGTTTTCAGCTGAGGACATCTTGCCCCATCTTTATTTAGATTGCCCTCTCCAAAATGATTTACAGCCGAGAAGAGCAGAAGTGTACCTTAAAGGAACTCTGCAACACTTCCTGAAGATGCGGGCGCCGACCAGTAGTGGAGGCTACTACTGTTCTTTATTTAAACACGGCAGGCACACGTCGGTATGGTAACGGAGGCCACATGTACTCAAGGGAGATGTTAGTATCATGTCGTTACTTACCCCGAGGACACGTGTTAGATCAGGTACCAGGCCCGCCTGAAAGGGAGAACGGCACTTAATTAAAACCTCAATCGTGATATTTTCTCTCCTAAAGAACTATACAACTATTTAAAGACTGTAGTTGAGCTAGTTTGTTACAGTTACTGGGATAGCCGCTCTACCGGAAATTAGAACAAAATAAATATAGAAAGTTTACACAAAGACAATACGGCCCACACGTTAGAGAAATAGCGCTTGTGTCTGCCGCTTGGTTGCTCTCCTTACGGGCGCCTTTTTATTGAGACCGTTTTCTTAAGTACAACGTACGAGCTATATGTATGAAGCTTCTCTTTACCAGAAAAAGCAGATCAAACGCTTTGGAACGAGATTAAAAGCTACAGGTGAAACCACTAAGAAAAAGTGGGGGACCCTTAAGCTTCGCCTTTCAGAGTTGAACGCGATAGCGAAATCCGGCCCCTAGTGTGCACTTCAACCACTCAGTGCATACTTATCAATGTGTGTTGTTACACACACACACACACGCACAGACACAGACACACACACACGCGCGCGCGACGTATCTATAGTAATGGTAGAGGTTTTCGATGTATTTAACAGCCCTTTCATATCAACTTCATGAAAATTTTGTACAGTGATGTAGTCACATGGTCTTGTATTATGAACTGCGCGTAGGCGTGACACTTTTATTCGTAAGTGGTCACATTCTGTCGTCCTTCTTGCGTTAACTATCTGGCAGCTGTTCGATTTGTTCTTCTGGAGGCCTCTTCCGGCCAACCGCAACAGGCTATCGCCTTATGGTCGGTGAAATAGCAACTGCAGTACTTCACTTCTTTAATGGTGTCGTGAGAATGAAATGCTAAAAAATTGGATGCAGAGCCTCCGACGAGACCGCATATAGGCTCTGCTGTAGTCGCATGGCCTCCGAGATGGCGGACGCGCTCGCCGTCTCGGAGGCCATGGTAGTCGAGACATTGCTTGATATGCGTTCCGCTAGATGGACATAGTTCTCCATTTTTGGAGCTGTTCTTTTTCGCTCACGGAGAGACGCCGACAACGACGGCGGTATTTCTGCGGAACGAGCTCTGTAACGCTATCGCGTTAAAAAACGAGAGGTTGGTGGTTTAATCCTCCGTCCGGAGGCCTCCCAGAAGATTTCCTTTAGGACTACTTTTCTTTGTCATTTCCTCATATACTGTATACTTCCTTCCACATATGGGGAACATGACGACAACGGCTAAAATACGCTTGAAGTGTCCACGTGGTTACTATCGCAATAAAACGCACTCACACAGGCCAAGTCTAGCCAGAACTGCTTCGAGAAGTCCTACGACGTTGTATAGCACAGAGACGGGGCTTCCAATCTGAGGCAGGATCTGGAGCACGCACTGCAAGGAAAAATTGCTTGGGAATGATGTTCAAATAAAAATGAAGGCAACCAAAATACGCTTTTCCGCTTTGCTATACTATCGTCACGACTATTAGTGCCCTAGAGCAAAAGAGTTTGAGCGTATTTTCAGCTGAGGATGGCTTGTGTCATCTTTTTTTTTTTTGTGTGTGTGTGCCCTCTGCAATATGGTTTACAACCGAGAAGAACACAAGGCGTTAGAAGTGGACCTTCCTGAAGGTGGTCGGAATACGGCACCGATCAGTAGTGGAGGCTACTACTGATCTTTATTTAAACACGGCAGGCACCCGCCCACATGGTAACGGAGGCTAAATATACCCAAGGGAGATGTTAGTATCGTGTAGTTGCTTACCCCGAGGACACGTGTGAGGTCAGGTACCAGGCCCGCCTGAAGGGGAGAACGGCACTTAGTTAAAAGCTCAATCGTTACACTTTCTCTCCTACGAATTATACAACTATTTAAAAATTATAGTTGAGCTAGTTTGTTACAAGTATTGCGATAGGCATTCTACCGGCAATTAGGACAAAAGCAATATAGAAGAGCCAAATCGAGAAAAAAAACCAGTTTACAGAAGCCTTGCGGAATTTCGTAACTACGTTTCGCACAAAACGTGACAAGTCATAAATGATGGAAACTTCACTATTACAACCTCGTAGGTTATCCACAGAGGCAATTTCTTATCGCAGTACCTTAAACGCAGCTAGCCTACATAGGAATACTCGAATCGTTAATTTACTTCCATGCGATTTTAATTTTCGTATTTGGAAAAGCGACCTAAGAAACTACTCTCCATGGTACAACAAAAACTACTAAAAAAATTCTGCTCTTGCTGTCAAGAAAGCGTGCGCACGCAGAATTTTTTCCATCGCAGATTGCAATACTTACCGACGTGTCGGGACAGGCTCTCAGCGTAGTTCCAAGGCACTGGAAGTAATTAAAAGAAAGTTGTCAGCTTGTAAAAAAAAAAAAAAAAAAAAAAAACAGGCATCACCGTTTTGCAGTTTGATGCGAACGAAGCACCGGCGACAAATGGATTGTATTGTCATTGCTTTCGTTTAACCTGGCGTTGTATCAATGGCACTTTCATGTCGATGTTCACTGTTTCAATGCTGAGCGAGCTGAGGATGTTTCGATAATGGTGACGTAACAGGCGAGGGCCTCAAGTTATTCATGCCACGAAGTATCAGTTTCGTTAGTCAGACCACTCTTCATCATTATCTACTAATCGCAGGACAGTAGCCGGGGAGGCGGCCCTACGGACGTTCCAAATTAAAACCACCATGTGATTATGAGAGACGACGTAGTGGAGGGCTCCGGAAATTTCGACCGCCTGGGGTTCTTTAACGTACACCGACATCGTACAGTGCGTGAGCCTCAACATTTGATCCCGCGGCCTTCGGATTAGCAGCCGAGTGCCATATATAGCCACCAGACCACCGCGGCGGAGCAATGTTCTGGGTGTAAGACTTGGGTAAAATCCAACTTTAACCGAAAACGAGAAACCATACGTATACTATATGCATCCGGATGGAGCTTGATCATCAACACTCCTGAGTCTATAGCTACGACTCCCTGGCACACTCCGTCAATTTTGACTGGGCCGCCCTGTATATGCAGGTTTTTGGGGACCAGCGTGGTAGTCAGAAAAAGTTGGTTCAGGAAAATGTTTCAAACAGAATGTTTTAAAAAATAATCGTCCAAGACAAAGCTGCCAGTTAGTGCAGATAATGCAAGCCGTTGCATACACATTATGATGACGCCTTATAAAGGACAAAATATACTCTGGCATATTAATTAATATTGATGATAATCTACGGGATGCCAAGCGACTGCTTTGTCTACTTGCGTAGCACCAAGAGTGTCGAATGCGGCCTGGCTGGCGTAGTTTGTCTTCTTTTGTAGCAACGCAATTAAATATTACTTGTTTATCTTCACCCTGCTTTCGACTCACCGGGTGAATTTCTTCCCGTACTAGACGGCTCCACTTTAATCTCCCGCGTCTTAATGATCAAGGTGATTTTGCGGTGATATTTATCACATGGCCCTGTGTTAGTAACGCTGTGAACTTTATGGTACTTTTATCATAGTGCCTTATGTTAGTAACGCTGTGAACTTTATGGTTTTATCCGGTACATTGTGACGCACAACTCATAGACGGCACGTGTTCACATTGTGCTGTGAATGAGACTGCGCAATCTGGGGGACTGCGTTTTTGACGCATAACCGGTGCCAAGTACGTCACTGCGTTCAGGAACGCCTTTGTTCTCCAGAGCCTTGACGTCACAAACGTCGCACGCTCCGGGTGCAAAATCTTGTACAATCTCCGAAAGAGGCACAATCTCTAAAGATAAAGGGAACGTCCTTTAACGCGACAAACCGTTAGGTTGCAAGCTCGCGAAGCAAGTGCTTGTATGTGAAAAGTTTGCTGCGAGTTTCAACTTTACTTAGTGGAAAGGGTCCCTAAATGTCTCTGAACTTGAAAAAGCGAGCCGGATCTTTCTCGCTCCCTTTCACTTTCTTACCAGTGCTCTCTCTCTCTCTCTCTTCCATATCGCATGCCTTTTCAGACGGCACGGACACACTACGTCAATGCAGCACGTCCCACGGGCGCTCTTTTTTTGATCGAAACCACCACCACCATCTTTACACAAAAACAGTAGGACAGAGCCCTTGTGGTATGCCTTGTGGAATAGTGTTTGAGGCCCTAGCACGTAGCGACATTGTTTCTTAGCACCTCCATTTCGCTTCCGGGCAAGGGTTGTCACGAAAATAATCAAATCAAGTTTATTCATCTTTCGAAAGGAAAGATAGGAGCTGTCACAAAAAGCTACTACAGTTAGTAGCTTGACGAGGTGACAGCACCTCCTTGATAGGACAGCAGCAGGCAGTGAACAAAACAAATAATAATAACATGAAACAGATTGCAAATGAAACAGATTGCAAAGGTACACAAGAGTTATTGATACATATTAGCGGAGACTGTAGAACATTGGTATAACAGGATATAACGAAGAGAAAAAAAAGAAAAAGAAACAGTGTGAAATAGTGTTGGCTAGGTAAAAAAGCAGCATTGAAAAAAGAAATAAGGTAACATAAAATAACAAAAATAAGTTTCAGTAAAAGATAAAATAACCTATAGGACGCCGGTTTCGTGGCGTCTACCTCTCACTTTTGTGTGTGTCAAGGTCCCTTTCTAATGTGTGTCGCGCTAACACAAACCACTACCAAGTTTAGTGTTGTATGAGGTAGATGTATTATGAGGGTTAAGCGTAGTAACACGCCTGCACACACACACAACACACACACACACACACACACGCACACACCACACACACACACACACACACACACCACACACACACACACACACACACACACACACACACACACACCACACACACACACACACACCACACACAGAGAGAGAGAGAGAGAGAGAGAGAGTTTTAATTCCCGGGAATGTAATAAATAGCGGTGTGCAAATATTCGAATGTTTTTTATATTCCTGAAGTATTACAATCTTAGTATTCCTATTCGATTTGAAAATAAGGATGGACCGCGGATACGATCGAAGTCGCTAAAATTCGCCGAGAAATGCTTCGCATCGAAAAGTTCAGCTATTGCCAGTTTGATTTCTGCATTGATTGCGGTCTCAGCCACATGAGAATATTTTCTTATATTTCCATAGAGGGCGTCCCATATAAAAACCATTAAGTTCGGAAAAATGACGGTGTCTTTGCTAGTGAGCTCAAACTAACTCAGCGATGTTCAGGATCATGTGACCTATTGTACGGTATTTTTGTTTTGTTTTGTTTTGTAAGGTCGATTAGTAAGCACAAACTAAGAAACTTTTTTCTGTTGTTTCTCGCTTCAAGAAGATGCCAATACGAAAGTTGAAGAACAAATTCATAAATAACCGTTTGAAGTGTTTGAAACTATCTATATCACTGATTAATCTTCCCTGAAGCGCCCTTAAATCCCGCGAAACGAAAAGCCAACCACGAGATACCACGTCTGGGACAGCTGATCCAGCGGTCCTCAACAAGCGATCAGGAAACATTTGCTTCCAGCTGCCGCTTACGGCCTCCTTCGTTCGACAGCCGAAATAAATGAGTAGTGACACGTATCCACATAAACGATGTAGTTTATTCACCGCGAAACTAATCAACCAATGTTAAGTAAATCGATTTCCAGTCGGGATTGTGTCGTGCTGTCATTTGCTCGGTTTCGCCGGATGGCTCGATGACACGAACAGCCTGTCCCAGATTTGATGACACAAGCTTCGAGATGGGCATTTTAACATCCACGTGCTTTGTCGACGTGTTATCTGCTAGTTTGTTATTCCTTTGATTGCCTTTGTGTGTGGCATGTGATCTATCCAAGGAGCCATGTACGGGGAAATTGTCGCTATGACTGCGCGCAGTTCTCGAGGGTGGGACCCATGACTCGGATTACACGAACGCTATGGCAGCTCCTCTGCGTAGCCCATCGAGTGACGTCAATTTTGGCCTCCTTTCTCTCTTCTATTGGCAGGCTAGTTGAAGGAAGGCGTAGTTGGTCGTCGAAGTTACCTGTCACCTGTAAAGTGTCGTAATAACACAATTGTTAGACGTGCAAAAAAAAAAAGAAAGAAAAACGACACGAATGCAGTGTGGCGAGTTCTTTGTTTCTAAGCGAAAAAGAAGGAACACGCGAAGAACTTGCGCCGGAGCAGTCAAGGTCGACCACGTCAATGACGTGGCATTAAAAGGAACTCGCTATAAATTTAAGAAATATATAAAGTAGATGACGGTTTAGACATTTTCGCACAGTTTAAGGGCTAAGATTTGCGAGCTGTATTATTAGTACCTACTATGCGACTCATAGATATCAATTTCTTTTATTATCGTCTATTTTCCTTGTTGAATGACTCGATGTAATCTTAATCTTCGTGGCTGTTTTTTCTTCTTCCTTCCACAATCTTTCACCTGCATATAATGGAAAACGGTTTTTCGCGCAGACTTCTTTTAACTGTTATCGAGAAGCCGCGCACATCAATGAGCGCATAACCGAGATTTAGTCACGCATAAATCACGAGAAAGCACACGCAAGGTTGCAAGAGTGTGTATACTTGTTAGTCATTTTCACTTATTGCACTTGTCAATTATTAATATACACGTTCTTGATTTGTTCCACTTGATATTCATGTACGTTTAAACCATATTACTGAGTCACGGCAGGATCCTTAATAAGAAGAAACAGTGACATATGTTAAACTGGCGCACAGAATATCACCCAATTCTAGTGTTTTAAAAAGACTTAGACTCAAATATGTGACAATACCTTTAAAAAATGCCGATTTCAACTTCTTCCCGACGTTGTTTACAAAACCAAGGACGGCAAATGGTTGGTTAACAGACTGACGGAACTTGTCGACGTAGCGTAACCGAAGAGAGCTCACTGGTGCTCCTTGGAGCATGCAAGCGATCTCTTGGAAAATAACGTAGCCGCGCGCTGTTCGCTGCGGGTCACGTGAGCCCCTGTTTGGGGACGCCGTGTCTGTCTTCCGTTGGCTGTCCGTGAAATCCACGGAGCGTGAAGTGAAGCGGAACCCTTGACAAGTGCGGCGCGTGGTTCGGGAAGGAAGCGGCACCTCCTTCTCGGTTAGTTGGATGCACCGTTGAGAACGTCGCAGTGTGTTCCAGAGAGCGCAAAACTAACGCATCTGTGGTGCTATCCTGGGCGCTGCTAAATTTCGCCATCTGGTTAAATTCTGCAATGGCAACACTGTGATGTAGTCATGGAGGACGGAGCAGCGCTGTGGACCAATCAGAGCTGCAAAGATGGCGGAATTTGTGTCCAGGATACAGGCCTTAGGTAAAATAAGCTGTCCTGCTGACTGGCCTTTAGCTGTCAGGTCTACGTGGCTTTCCCGGTACGCGACCGCCAATCAAGTCAGGATACAATTCGTCAGCCACGGATTCATCAGCCAAACCTACTGAAAAGTTCCGTTCCGTATTCCATTAATTCCAATGTCGTCGTCCGGAGTTCATATAGATTCAACATATTTGTCGTATATTCGTCATATCTATCCATGTGTCTGGTGCGTCCGGCATCACGTTTAGCTGAACTGTCCTTTTTAGCTGAACTGCTCTCTTAATTCAACAAAACGTCTAGAGTAGGATATTTTTGTGAACACGAGCGCAACTTAGATAAGATCCCAGAACTGTCACGTGCAACACGTCCTTACGTCCTTTGTGCCATGATTCCCATTTTTCATTGCCGCTGTTTTGCTGATAGTTCTCGTAGGAGCAGCTATCTTCGGAATTCGGAGCAATCGAAACAGCAGTTTTTTCTGTGACCCTCTAGAACTATTCATCCTCAGAGCTACGCGTGTTCCGTATCTCCAGATGGAGGCTGTAACAACCACGTAGAAAACGTTTAATCTTAGCTCTGTGCCACCATCTTTCCACTGTGTCAACTGCCTTGCTCCTGTTGCTTTACTCAAAGAGCTGCACGGTACTATCGACGCAAAGTGCGCGACCTTGCTCCAACAAACCTTGTCCCTTGAAATGTTTTGTTGTCGACAATACGCCATTATTTCTGTTGAACAAGCCTCTTTTTGTAGGTTGTGACTGACGCGTTTTGTCCGCGCTTTTTTAAAAGAGTCAACCTCTTGTCATATTGTTGCTTCCGGAATCCGAACAGCTGAGGTGGCCGTGAGTGCTCGAGTGAGGGAGACCCCAAGCAAACTTTCACTTCCTTCTGCGCCCCCACCTCCCCTTCCTCGGATTCTTTTTGCCTAAACAACGTGACAGAACTGTTATGCAATGTTGCCAGCGTTAGTTAAACAAGTCAACGCAAACAGGAAGGCGGATGGCAGTGTTACCGTAACGGAATTGTTTAGGTAACCTGTCGCTCAAGCTCATGTCTATTTATCTTAGTTTAAAGAGCACAAAAAATGAGCGAGGATTATCAGCGGTTACGTGTTTTGAAGTTCCCGCCCGTATTGTCACGTGATTGTGACGACGAAGGACGTTGAATGTGAACAGTTGAAGAACGTACTCTTTATTGGGCCATCCCGTGCTCAGCAAGGAACGCAACGTTTACTGCACAATGCTTGGGGCGAGAACAATCGGCGGTCGTCGAATAAAACTTTTTCTTCTTAATTTTCTTCAATTAACCGCATACGCAGTATACACAGTACTGTTTGGACCCATAGTCTTGGCGGCTAGATTGGGGTTCAATAACAAAATACACATAATAAGAAGAGCGTACTTATACAACGCGGCATTCCTTACTTCAGTGCGAAAAGAGGGCCATGGGCGAAAGTTATTTAGCGACGAAGAGGTAAACAGGGCCTGTACGTCGGTGCATGCTCACGGTATGTAAGAGCTGGCCGTACGTGAGACACGAAGCCCAAGAAATAACGAAAGGGAAGGGGTCAGGACACGAAGCCCAAGACTAAGACGACAATGGGGTCTCCGTGGATGGAACAAGCCGAGACCGTTTCACTTCTTTACTCATGAATCGAGTGGCATCGAATGGCAATTTTAATTTACCTACAAGCTATAATTACTTATATGGAAAACGCTTATTGGAATTTCATGGAACAAAAGTTTGGAACCTACTGCCGTTAGAAGTTAAAGTGGCACGAAAGTTTAAGCACAGAGCGAAATTATTTTGCTTGCAGCATCAAGACATGTAAATAGGCTTCTTGTTTTCTTTCTCTTGCTCTAATCAGTGCATTGTGCCCATTTACTTCTTATATATCTTATGAAAATGCGATTATGTATGTATGTATGTATGTATGTATGTATGTATGTATGTATGTATGTATGTATGTATGTATGTATGTATGTATGTATGTATGTATGTATGTATGTATGTATGTATGTATGTATGCATGTATGTATGTATGTGAATAGGTATATATATCAATAAGTGTGTATATATGTGTTTAATGTTATATATGCTCTGCTAATCTCCTTTTAGGTACTCCGATATGGACCGATCACTAGCCAATGTAGGCTAACGGTCCAGACACCTTGTAATCTTTTCCATGATTTGTTAATAAAAATCAGATTGATTGATTGATCGATCGATCGATTGATGGTCGCTACTTGTCAGCTACAGTCTGGGGCTTCGTGTCTCACGGCCAGCGTTTCTATACCATGAACATGCACCAACGGGCATGTCCTGTTCACCTCTTCGTCGCTAAATAACTTTCGCCCATGGCCCTCTTTTCGCACTGAAGTAAGGAATGCCGCGAATTCCCAATGCAATGCCAGATACCTGAAGCGGCACGTGCAACAGAAACTATTATGCGAGGGCAGCGTTCGCTTTGTTCTTACTGTTCTCTTTATCATTTCCGTGACGCTCGTCTGCTCGACGACGTTCCTGACACCACTCCGCTCTCTGGTTTTTCTCTCTACTCCAGCACCATAGCTGAGAGTATCTATCTATCTATCTATCTATCTATCTATCTATCTATCTATCTATCTATCTATCTATCTATCTATCTATCTATCTATCTATCTATCTATCTATCTATCTATCTATCTATCTATCTATCCGAGATAGAGTTCGAAACGACAATGAAACGCCTGATGGATTATCTAAATACGCCATGCCGTGATCCACAAAACTAACCTTGCCGAAAGGACTACTGTATGGGAAAGAGCTGCTTGCACGTCACTTTCACGTCTCGGGGACACAACCAGCCTGGTTATATTCAGTGTCGTTTTCACCAACTCACACTGTTTTTCAAAAACACCTTATTAGTAATATTTGTTAATTATACGACATTTAAACAATTGCTTCAAACCCAACAGGCTCAATGATGAAATTTTAAATCATGTTATTTAGCGCCAACATAGTGAATTTCAAAGACAATAATTGCAACGGTTTTAGTGTTTCCGGTCTTCTAATGAAATGCGCGTTGTTTTAAAAGGCATTGCGTTACTAGCACTTGCGTGCGGCGTCATAAGCTCCCTCAAGCGTGCCAAGAACGAGCCATCGATGGTGCTCACAGACCGCAGGCACGGACAGGCCAATTAAATGGCGAGCGGTGTGCCCAACCCTTAGCATTTTCTCTTCTGACTTATTCGGTATAGCCAGTCTGCGACCGTCATCGATGGTTCCTTCTTGGTCCGTTTGAGGGTGCCAGTGTGACTGTACGCAAGAGCCTAGTCATGCGGTACTTTTCAAATCTCGCGCACTTCCTTAGAAGCCCAAAATAGTGAAACACTTTCCACTTGGAAATGTATTATATCGACACTGAATAAAGCGGTTTCCGACTTCGCCATTGACTGTATTTCGTTTGAAGCAACCGTTTAATGGTGGCTAAATAATTATTGTCACTTAATCGCCTGAGCTCATCTTCAAAAATAGCCCCGCCACGGTGGTCTAGTGGCTAAGGTACTCGGCTGCTGATCCGAGGGTCGCGGGATCGAATCCCGGCCGCGGCGGCTGCATTTCGATGGAGGCGAAATGTTGAGGCCCGTGTGCTGTGCGATGTCAGTGCACGTTAAAGAACCCCAGGTGGTCGAAATTTCCGGAGCCCTCCACTACGGCGTCTCTCATAATCAGAACTGGTTTTGGGACGTAAAACCCCATAAAACAACAACATCATCTTCAAAAATAGCTCAGGAGGTCAAGACGACAGTGAATAGTAACTATAAGATGGTTGCATTCCCGTAAAGCGGACGTGGATAATTTCTAAGGTTGGAGCAAGTTTGCTGGAACACATCGTATAATCCTGCAAGCCACACTAATCGCACACACGCGTTACCCTTTACGTAATGACTTTTAGTTTTGATGGGGCCTTATTTGTCTTGGAAATCCAGTCATCGGCTCTCTCTGTCCTAATACTATCCTTCTATGTATATCCTTTGCAGATATGCACTCCATTATTCTCTTTTTCTTTACTCCATACGAATTTTGCATTCGTTCATGCCTATGTTGCGGCGAAGCATTTCTTACAAGTGGTACAACCGTATTTCTAAATCCACGTAAGGGGTTGTATGGTATTGAAATGTCACACTTATTTCCTTCGGCATGCAATGTGTCTACTACTTGCACCTGATGACTTGCTGTGCACTTGCTTCGTTACTGTAGTTGTCCAGTGCGCGATATGATTAGATCGGTTGTTTCTCATTTATGAACTTATTGATTGATTATTTGGCTTCTGGGGTTTTACGTCCCAAAACCACGATATGATTATGAGAGACGGAGTAGTGGGAGGGGTCAGAGAGTTTCGACCACGTTGGGCTCTTTAACGTGCACTGACATTGTACCGTACACGGGCCTCGACGTTTCCATTTACGAACTCCTTCGACGGTTGGCCGACGTTAGGTTTAATTAACGACGGTACTCTTGTCCATGATAACATATAAAGAAAAAAATTTTCTGGACAAAAATACTTCCTTCAAATTTGTACGAAGTCCTACATTCCTCAACTATATTGATATCGAGTCTATAAAAATTTTCATTGTTACATTTTTGTATATTTACCGCGCGGTACGGTCTAACGCAGTAGTCGGCATTGTGTCGAGTATGTGCATTGTAGATCCAAAATATCATGAAAGCAACAGCCGCTGACTTCAGCACCTCTTTATTTCACACGACTAAGAATAAGCCACATGGACGCCACTTTATCCTCACCTTTCATTACAAAGAAACACGCACACAAAAGGAACAAAAAGCTTTATTGTTCGCATAATGGAACAGTGAATAAGGCACACAAGAGTGGGTTTCCAAGTGCCCGTTTATGTAACAACATTCAATAAACCCGAAAGGTAAAATACACAAGTCAGTATAAACATATCATCGCACACAGGCATTCCTCTAGACTGACACACGTCGCCGTCAAGCAAACCTTCCAAGTGTAGTCACCATTAGTTTTTACATGACATCAAGCTATTCAGCTCGCTTCCGCATACCGTCATCCTTTGTTTCTTCTCAACCACAGCCTGTAACTCTTACTGACGAACTTATTAAGCTTAGCTTGTTTCACTAGATCTGGGGTTTACGTATCATGTCCCTAGACCAGTAAGAGCTTGTTGAACAGCCAAGTGTAAAATATGTTAAAAATATAAAATAGTTATGAACTGTAACATGGTAATACCATGATGACATTGGGAAAATCAAGCGTGTACGGTATTCCGCTATACGCAAAAGCGTAGCATATAGTGTTGCATGTCACCGTCAAGTGGTGTTAGCTATAGGTGATAAAGAGTAGGAGCAAACTCGTAACCTACGTTCTCCGAGTTCTGGCAGCCACTCGCTGAACCTACAGCATCAATAATTTGAGTGTGGTTCTCAGAAACAGCGTCGACTTGTTATGGGTACACCTTAGCGTCGAAGCTTCGTGATACGAAGCTAAGGCAAGTACAACCGCCAGCAACCTAGGGCGCTACGGAGCGCACGATGACCACATGAAAGATTCGAAGCGGATGGCATCTGCGGTCGGCCATAATTGTGCATGCGCTGTTTACACCCGGCATTAAGCTATACGGAAAGTGCTTCGCGTATCATGGTTTACCGGTCGCGCTAAAATTACCTACTATCAGGAACGCCTTAGTTAGGGACTCCGGGGTGACCTTGACCTCCTGGGGCTCCGTGACGTGCAGACAAACCTAAGTGCACGTGTACTCTAGCCACCATAGTGCGGGTGTATCCGACTATCAAGCACATCGATGTGCAGCCGCCGTGGCCGGAAGCTGGAGCCGGTCCCTTGTACTACGTGGTAGCGTACGCAACGTTATCCACGAAAACAAAAAAGAGAATTATGCGTAAGCAGTGATTTTAGTCATGACAGAAGCGTGTAGGCTGCAATAAGCGGAAGAATAAAATTCGTAGTAATCCTTAGCTTAGAGTCAAAAGCTGAAAGCCAACATATTTGGCAATGGGACGCAGGTCCTAAGGGGTTCGAACATGGAACCCACCCTATTCCATGAATTGGGTTCGAAATCGTCTTATCAGCTTTGACTTCGAAGCTGTTAGGGGAAAACAATGTCGGCCACCGTTGAGTTCGTCACACTTCGTGCGGACCGTTCCCTTGCTCTGGACCCACTTCCCATGGCCGCTCTCGACGCACGCTTTCCTTCTGCTCACTGGTGCGCGATAGGGATTATGAGAAGGCAAGTGAAGAAAGAAAGAAAGAAAGAAGGAAAGAAAGAAAGAAAGAAAGAAAGAAAGAAAGAAAGAAAGAAAGAAAGAAAGAAAGAAAGAAAGAAAGAAAGAAAGAAGTGCATGAGTGCATGGCAAAGCGTCGCCTTGCACTCAGGCCACTGCTACTTATTAGTGATATAAAGAAACAAAGAAAGAAAGAGAAACAAAGAAGGAGGGGAAGAAAGAAGGTTGTGATTGTGCCATGGAGGTGGTAAAAGATCGCAGAAAATCATAGATAATCACAAGGAAACCACAAGACTCTGCAGTTCTAGCAGATTTCGCCCAGGGTGGAACAGCGTTCAAGATTTTTTAGTGTTGTCTTGTTTTGCTGAGTCATGCTCATACACTGCGATTTTCTACCACCATTCATTAGTGTTTTCTTCACTTAGTTACCACATTCGAACGCACTTAATCTTCTTTTTTCGCTGCGTCACCCCCATTGTGCTGAGTCATGCTCATAATTGTGACTTCTGCACCATCATTTGGAGCTTCCTTCATTTGGCACCCGCGTGCAAGCGCATTCCATCTTTGTTTTTTTTTTTTTTAGTGTTAATCTCTTTTTTCGCCGAGTCATTATTCAATGCCATCGTATTCGTTTGTTCTTGTCGACCGCATGACTGGCCTCGCCTCATTACGGCATTCACACTCTCACACTCACGATGCTTGTGCTTTCTGTACATAGCACTTCACATAAGTCCCATAATGCGGAGTCATTTATCATCCCACGTTTTAGCTACACGAAGTTCTAGCGGTATTTCTTTGTCTTTTTGGAGAGCTTTGTTCGCTGCTGTGCAGCGTGACAGGCGAGATGATGAATGTTCTCGTTTTAAACCAACAGATCTGATGGCGAAATTACCGGCACACTCTCATACCACAACGCCTGTGTCGAGCAGCTTAACGAGTGTCGCATAACTGGCTTGACAAGCTTGCACGGTAATTAATGGTGCCATGTTACGTGTTAATGACACGCGAGAGATGTATGGTATATTGCCTCGTGCGTCATGTCGCCCTGCTTGTAACCAAGGCTTCCTCGAAAACAAGCGTTTGGAAAAGCTTGGCACCTTGTTTGTCGAGATGAGGGAACGCAAGTACGTTTTCACTTGCGCATTTTGCACGCCACCTTTCCTGCACGCGTGTGAAGGCTCTATGCTGTAAATAGTGTTCACCTGTGAGTCAATGTGTATGGCGCGTCTGGTTCCCTCGCAATGTGAACTCCACATTTTTTAAAGACATGCTGTAATGTAGCATGGCATTATCGCGTTGTCATTTTCTCTCCGCGATGTGTAGTAGCACACGCTGTAAACCTGGGAAAGTGTAGTGGCAAGTGACGGACAGACCTCGATAGCATTTTCGTGCTGAAACAGAATGACGAGTTCGCCTAGTTGACGGATATTGATTGTTCGATAGCAGCAGGTGTTAGCAGCAGGCGATATCAGCAGGTGCCATTGTCCGAATGGCACGGCTGCCACTCGCACGTGCAGCCACAAGCCACGTGGGCAACACTCTTGACGTTATCGGAAGAGGACGACGACTTGCTATTACTTCTGTTATTCTATCCTGATTATTCGATTCTGATTGGCATTTCACACTACTTATGACTAATCTCTTTCAACTTCTCACGTCTTGGCCAATCCCCCAGGGTGGGTGTGTGCCAGAATTGAGGACAACAACAACTTCCAAGAACCTACTCTAATCACAGACCATCCCAAAACTCCTTGTGTGTTCAGACAGACAGACAGACAGACAGACAGACAGACAGACAGACAGACAGACAGACAGACAGACAGACAGACAGACAGACAGACAGATAGATAGATAGATAGATAGATAGATAGATAGATAGATAGATAGATAGATAGATAGATAGATAGATAGATAGATAGATGCAGTGCAGGACTTCTTCATTACTTTCTGACCAGCCATAGTTTTTACGTGAACCTTAGGCTCTTTACACACGAGCTTTAACAATCTGTCGAACTCGGATGTCGAACTAATGGCCTCCTGGCAATCCGGAACTGCGAAGCCACAGTCAGTGGAGTCTGAACGGTGCGCAGAAGACGCTGTTTGCCATCCCTGGTCTCAGAAGCAGCGAGCTTGCATCGCGAGCTCATTGCTGAGTCTGTTGGCCGACATTTGCATTCCAGCGGTCAGCAGTGGAAGGGGAAATGTGGCGGCGAACTGCTGTGCCGAGAGCTGGACCAACTGGGCGAACGTGCAGGCCAACCGGCCAGCAAGGGTGCCGCCGTCGCCGGAAGACTGTCTCAGGAGGCACTGCAAATGCGCAAAGTGGCTTTGTCTTTTATAAGGGAACGATGGATTTTTCCTGTTTGCGTAAATTATTACCGTTGCATTACGTGAAAAAAAAAAAAACAAAGACACAATATACCTGTATATATTAGGCACAGAGTATTGAGGGACATCGGATTACATCTCGATTATAATAGTTTCTATTATAACACACATGGTACCTAAATTTGAGTTCACCTGTCTTTTTCTAACCATGCCTTCGTGCCAGTGATGGTTAGATCCATTGTACTGGATGTAGTAGTCGATCCGTTGTAGTTCACAGCAGTGGATCTAGGTAGTGTACTTCCATCCTTCTTGAGCTATGTACTGCAAGCACGGACGGGAACTGCAGGCGCACTGGCTATAAGCAGTAAGACTAAACTACCTTTGTGTCATTTGTATATTCCTTACTTGTCAGCGCCTCTGTCGCCAGTGGTAGTGTCAGCCGTATAAGGAGTATGAGAGAAATGAACGTTAGCAAGTATACGGTAGTACACGCTTCTGCTGGACTAGTTAATAACGCTTCATGTGCTTCAGTGGGTCCCATTTTTCTTTATTTAGATGCGAAAAACATGGGAAGGCAAGCTACGCCAGAGCCGGCAATTACAACATCATTGAATTGATATGAAAAAGACAACATGCGATAAAGAAGAAAAAAAAAAGAACTTTTATCTAGCTTTGGCTTTTGTTTTCTTAGAGGCTTTTGCCTGAGTTCATGATGTTCCAGCACGGTGGTCAGCTTCGTAAGCGTGCGATCCGGGAAAGTTAGCAAAATCATCTAGAACCGCTGAGAGCGTCACTCTATATTTGTATAGTGTATTTGAAACGAGAGCCGTAAGCGCAGCCTAGGAGCACAAATGCCACTACAATAAAGGCCTTGAGCGAATTACTTAATTTGCCATAGTGGGAGGGTCTATGTTAACACCTTGATGCAATTTTTAACGGAGCTAGATCCTGCTCAAGTCAGTCAGTCAAGAACTTTTTTTGTATCTGGTTAACCATTTACACCAGCTGGCATAACCTGGAAGTGAAGCAGCTGAAAACATTTATGAAGACAAGGAACCCTCGTTATTGGTGTAGGTTGCCGCTATAGCATGTGGTACCGAGAAGCGAGCTAATATTTCTGTGATATTGGAATTGCACTGTCATATTGTCAAACAAGTGATATTGGCTTAGCATTACGCCCGAGTAGATTGGTTACCATTGCCTCATATATACGACTTGATGTTTCGTTCTTAAGCAAAGATATGACGTGAAAATGAAATGCTTTACCTGAGCGTCCAAGTTTGCCACAATTTCACTCGTCACATTCACAAAAATGGGAAACATACAGTAAAAGAACCAATGGACAAGGTGTTTCATATGTCTCCAACTGTGCCTACCGCCCTAAGACTACCGATGATCTTGGTGTATGTACTTAAAGCTGTCCTAGCGCTTGCGGCTGCAAAATTTGGAAATCGTCGTCCTGTACAAATCAAATCAAATCTTTATTGTACATCTCATAAGAAAGTAATACACATATCAGGCCTGCCAAAGCCTCATAGGGCTTGAGCGGCAGTGCCTGGCAGCAGCGGAAAACGGCAATCTTTGAAGTTATACATCTGCCTATAAAACAAAATGAAAAAATAATATACGGCACAGGAGAGAGAACAACCACTTTGTTTACGACGATAAATAAATCATTCGCCTGAGAACGTTTTTTAACTTATGCTTAGTCCGGGTGCGCAGTACACTCGGAGGCAGCTTATTGAAGTGTACAGGAACGTAACAATCTCGTACTCTTTTTCCATACCTTGTGTGACGTCTCGGTACTAAAAATGGATCCTTGGGACGCAAACAGCGTGCAGGAACATACTTTGTTTTGAAACTATTGTTCCAGAAGTGCCTAATCACTACGCTTTCCATTAGTAAGTGAGTAAAGTCCGGCATACATAACGTTTTGAAAACATCCTTTTTGGCATTGAGATTAAGGTCGTAACAAATGTTTTTTAACATATGACGGAGAATAGAGTTTACCCTCATTTGCCAGCGCGCCGCGCAGTGGCCATATACTGTTATGCCGTACCTTACTACACTATAACCCAAAGCATGAACAATAAGTTTTCGAATAGAGAGAGGCATGTAATATCTCAAATTGTACAGCATTCACGATACACCACGAAGACGTTTGCATACATAATCTACGTGGGATTTCCAGGACAAATCACTGTCAAAATACAGACCAAGGTATTTCACGGTATGCACATATTCTAAGGGTGTACACATACAAGGATAACAATTGGAATCGTGCAGCAGAAAAGAAAAATTGACATCTAATTTTTTCAATTGGTTGTGAAAACAAATCAGTTTTGTCTTAGACGTATTAATTTTAATTAAATTAGCAGAAAACCAGTCCATAGCCCTTGTTGCAACTGCCTGTAATGAAGTAATGGCATGCATAAAGTTGGTTGACTGAGCTATAATGACAGTGTCATCTGCATATTGATATAAACCAACCGGGACCACATCAACCAGGTCATTCACAAAAATGTTGTATAACAGTGGACTAAGGACGGAGCCTTGTGGGACACCGGATTTTATTAACAGGAAGTCGCTCTTGGCCTTCCCAAGTGAAACTAGCTGGCGTCGGTCATGCAGAAAATTTTGCAGGAGCTGCAAGAATGCGCCACGAAACCCTAATAAAGAGAGCTTGGCTAACAAAATTCCATGGCTTACGCTATCGAATGCTTTGCTCACGTCGAGAAGGATTGCGCATACATACTGATTACGTTCGAACGATAAGTTCAACACGTCAGATAAATCTTCGAGAAGCGCTTGTGTACCTTTTCCTGGAATGAACCCATACTGGGAAGGGGATAGTATGCCGTGCTTGTCCAAAAAACTTGTCATAGTCAGGAGTATATGCTTTTCTAATACTTGAGATAGGCAAGAAATCACAGAAATAGGGCGGTAATTTTCTGTTCTGTTATGTGCCCCTCCCTTAAAAAGAGGAATTACTACAGCTGTTTTCATATTCACGGGAATTGTACCAGTGGAAATAATATTGTTATATAGCGACAGCAAAACATCTTTGATAAGATGAAAAATGGCCCGCAGGTCATTTACATGAATGCCATCAATACCAGGTGATCTGTTACGCTTTAGACTGAAAATAAGCGATCGGAGTTCATATTCAGTAAGCAAAGGTAAATGAGCAGACTCTAGTGTACTATTCTGCAAAGTGCACGTCGGTGGGACTGGCGATACATTACCCGACACTCGGGAGAATGCAGTATTGAAGTCATAAGCGAGGGTATTATCATCAACCCCAAAAAAACTGTAATCACATGTATGATTACCACGTTTGTTACCTCCTTTAAGACTGTTTATCAAGGACCAAGTTTTCCTGGAATCTGCCCGAGCATGTTGAAATTCATCCCGTAAATGTTTACGCTTTGCGCAGCGAATCATTGCATTCGCTCTGTTTCGCGCTTCTTTGAATTTACACCGCATTGCTTCAGAACCTGGATAACGTTTGGTGAGGTTCCAAAGAATATCTTTTTCTTTTAAAGCAGCCAAAATTTCTGATGTCATCAGTTAAACAGATACACCGTGTTCATTTGCGATGAGTAACAGGCTTAAACGTACCACAAGAAAGTCGATGATCTCGGTCATGGTTTCGTTCTGAAAAAAAAAAAAACACAGAAAGAAAGAGGGTTCACGTTTTAGTATGGCAATAGGAAATGTTACGACAATACGCCTTTGTTTCAACTTTAGAGGACCTTGTAGAACGACGCCATCTTGGAGAAACATTGGAGCAAGAGAAATTTGACCAATACGGAGCTCTTCCGCTAACAAACATTCTTAAAAGGGCGCTCATGAGAGTCCTCATCTTACGGCTTCGCCTGGGTCTTCGAAATAACTAATAATCCGACCCATTTTTTCGAATAACAAAAAAAATCATCGCTGGCTAACTAATTTCGTGGACGGACCTAGTCTGTTCAAAACAGTTGTCCTTTCTGCCTCTGCTCCGCGAGAATTTTATTTGCATTCCAACCACATGTTTTATTATGAAACTTTGGAGCCTTTCCTGTGCCGTACGTGCAAGGTAATGCAGATCACACTTTACATTCATTCGTGAGTCACTTTTACCTTCCATATTTCCTCAAAATTGTGTGTTTCAGGTATTTTCTGTACACTCACGGACGTTAACGGCACGTCAGGATCGTTGCTGATGCCTGTTTGTTCTTTTAGCGATTGGTGAAATGTTTTGCGTTAACAACTTACCCTGATAGTTTCACCTTCTAGGCAGGTCAAGCGGGATGAATCTACGCACTGGAAAAGAGGGCTTGTTGTTAATGGAGGATCATTTCAATTACTTATCCCAGTTAATGGGATTGATGACGTCAAAATTGATTTCCTCGTCAGTGGGTAAGTGTGAATTCCGAAGTTCCACTTACGTTATTGATGTCGAAGGAAACAGGCAGGCTCATGTTTATGGGTGGCCCGCAAGTTATCGTGTTGGGAAGGCCATCCTCGCAGTGAAATATGGGCAACCCGAAGGGGCTGCACATCATGTTGACTACATCAACGGGGCTCTGATCTGAAAAAAAAAAAAAAATCCATGAATTCTGTTCAAAATTTGCAGTACCCTAAGTACATTGAACCAGTGTGGTTATACGGCATATCTATAGCGCCTAAGCATCTTTCGAGCTGTACAATGTGTCGCAATATTTCTGGTCGGCTCCATTTACAACGTAGTAATGTGAGGATATTTCTTCGCATAGCACACAGGCGGACCTGACTGTTACGTTGTCCTACGTGCTTCTTTCTCTGCATTCTCTATGCACCAGTCTCTATCGTCGCTTTATTCATGCGTAGTGGTAGCACACTGGTTGTCCCATTAGTTAACTGCTCTGTTTTCCTTTTCTCCTATCACCTTCCTTTCTTCTATAGAAATGAAATTTTTGAATTTCGCCCGAAATTGTGTTCTTAACATAATACCACTGAAATGACGCATGCAAAGCAGGGACAAAAGCGACACAATGTCGATGACATGATAGACAATCCCAAATGACGTTTAGCAGGCGTGATCCCAAAAATAAATACGCGTATAATCGCATCCTCGTAATGCTTCATTCAAAGCTAACAATACCTCCATATTTCAAAGAATGTAATGCACTAATATACTAATGCAGACTGTGTGAAAGCTAATGTCGTTTTCAAGAATCCTGACGTGTTCCTGAGAATGTCACCTCACACTTCCTTGCTCTGAAGACGAAAGATTCGTACGATAAAAATGCAGGCAACGCCGCAGTCCGTTACTACTTGATAGGGCTCAATTCTGGAAAAACAAGCTTTCTTAAAACGAACCTGACTGCACCCTCGACAGCACTCCAGCGATGACGGCTCGAAGGTAGAAGAAAGTTTGGATAGGGCCCGTGATTTGTGGCATCATTCTGAACACACACTGAAAAAGGAAAGCGGGAAATAATGAGCGATTATTCATTGGTGGCACATTATTAACACGCAGAGCATAAATAAGATCGCTCGCCGCTCCATTTATTTTAATTTATTCTGGTTTTCAATGAGACAGACGATTCATTTAAAAAGGGAAGGTCCGAATTAACTTCAATGCTATTCTTTTGCTCTTTTTCTTGCGTGACAACAAGCATTTATTGCTGCGCGCATGTTTGCCCTTTTTATGCGAAAGATGTCCATACTACTAAGAGAAAGTGTCCTAAAAGTTCTATAGCGGTTGATAACGCACGCGCTGCATGTGATATAGACGCGCCGTGATAAAAGCGTCGAAAAAAATAACAAAACAACACATTTGTAGCAGATGAGTCTTGACTGGTGACGAGAAAAGCTCCAAAGGGTCAAATATTATCTAGAGTAGTGTACGAATTGTCTTATTTAAGAAGCTTGAGTTCCGGCCTTCATACGGGTGTTCCTTAAGATTTCCTATTTTTCTAAGCGCTGTCTGCAATAAGTCGCTCCCCTGAATATACGTGTCCAACATTTCCATTTACGAGCAGCTTTAGTGTAAAAAGCTTTGTGAATACGGTCGCTGTTATCTGATTTTCGATAACTCTTATCTCGGGGCAAACGACTACAATACTGAATCCATTTTTTTCACATTAATATTGCTGACTTTTGTACCTGATATATTCACAGATATCTTGAGCATATTGCGATATAATAATGACATTTTTTAGGCGTCCTGCTTCCAAAGAAGTGCTGCGATAGGGTGCTGTCTAGAAAAGACACCGTGGCCATCACAAATGTTAGTTAGTGTTCTTTCTTTTAATTTACATTGAAACGGAACACACCATGGTAAAGTTGATTTAGTGTCGCTTAGTGAAAACACGTCTTAGCGCTTCACAGAAACTTAAAGGCGGAGGCACAAAACAATGTTTTCCCTGCAAGTAGCAGGCGTTTAAATTTTTTTCTGGAACAAACTAACGTCAGGGCCAACGCCATGAAGTAACGCACACACAAACAATTGTGCTTCGACAATTCAAGAAAAAAAAAAAAACTTTGGTGGCTTACCATAAAAATTGTTACAATTTCCTGCGTCGCATTTTCCTGTAATTGCGAAAACCGCCATCAGATATATATATAATACAGATGAAGTATACGTAGCCCAGTACTTCTGGAGAGACAACCACAGAGACAAAACATCGATAAATCTAAATGAACTCCAAGTATGCTGCTCGTGGACAATAGCGCTGGGTGAAAAAGGGCATGAGAGGAAGACACAGCGACACAAGGCGCAATAGTATGCACTTACATTCGTCGTACGGCGATGACACAGCCTGCCTCGAACGTCTGTTGGGATTGCTAAGTATCCATTTGTCACGAATAGTGCAGGTCGAGAGCGGCCACTTCGAGTTTTACGAGGATTTCGTAAGGGCTCTGGCTGGTGCAGGAGCCTTATCAGACATCATTGATGTGGCCATGGTACTCAAACTTTGTTGCGTGTATGTAACATGGGCGTTTATAATTTATGTGAAGCTCTATCGTGACGTTTCATGCTGCCAGCATGACAACATGAAAGGCGACGTGCAACGTGTGTTTCAACGTGACGTGTTGGCTGCGTGAACGAAGTCATGTTTCATATCGTCATATTTCAACGAACCAATATTGCTACTTTTCTGGTGTCACTGCATCGCCGTTCTTGCAACAATACTGCCCGTGTTTCGTGATCTAAACAAGTCAGGGGTTCTGGAGAACATTAAAGAGTGCAACGACAGAGAATTGTTTAACAGAAGGTATCACTGGGGCCAACACAACTTGCCAGCGTCAAGGCCTGACGAACACAAGTCCACCTGTGGAAACCGTGGCTTCAGCCACATTCCAGGTCGGCGAGTTCTAATCACTGCGTTATCTTTCACGTCGCTTTATTGTAAAGCACCCACTCACCCGATCATTAAGCGGAGCTTGCTATGCCTCAGAAGCGTAGGCGTTGTTGTCCGAGCACGAAAACAGTAATCACGAGAGCGGTGCGTGCGTACTTTCTTCTCTTGCTCTTTCCTTGCTCAAGTGCAAGGCGCGCACTTGCGACACGAGCCCGTTCAACACACGAAGATGTCCGAGCCATATGAATCCCTTGGATTTTGTTCAAAAGAAGGAAAGAAAGGAATCAAGACAGTAGGAAACAAAGTAAGAGGGAAGGAGACAGACAGACAGACAGACAGACAGACAGATAGACAGATAGATAGATAGATAGATAGATAGATAGATAGATAGATAGATAGATAGATAGATAGATAGATAGATAGATGCCAAGCTTCGCTTGCCCCCATTTTGCGATAGGGGAAGGGCTCTTACATCTTTTTTTATTGTGTAACACTGCTAACTTCATTTGTGACAGTTTCTGAATGTCATGAGGTTACCGTTTTTTTCTGAACATCATGATGCATATCGGTATTTATAATGTATAATTAATTTGAAATGAGCAAACATTCAAGGCGCGCGTACAGCTCCTGCGAAGTTGTGCTTTTTCGTCTGCACGCAGGAACCAGGAGATAGAATACAAACATATGGCTTCCTGCTTCACTCTGCTCTGTTAACACGTGATGGCTCGATGAGCGAGCATCCCGGGTGCCATGCGCAACAGGTACAAAAGTAGCAACCGCGAAGAAGGGGGAGAGGGGGCCAGGCTCCACGTGAGCTTAAAATGGGCGAATATGAAAGTGAGAACTTACGGGTCGTTCGCCGCAGTAATCGGGCGTCAGGCCAAGGCACTTTAATGGAAGATAGAAAAGGAACATATAAGTCAAGAATTCACCGCAATCGGTGAAACAATAAGTGGTCACACGCGGTACCCCTTCTGTAGTGCAGTAAGGATATGTGAACACAACAACTGTCCTTCAAATGTGAAAGAGATCCGATTGTGCTGAAGATTAAGGGCCCGTGGTATTGGCAATCTCGCGTAGCGATAACTCAGAACATCTTCAAAACGCGTATTGGGCAGTTACTTTAGGCGAAGTGCTACAGCAGCGCCAGCAAGCGATGATATTTATAAGTGCGTTACCCTAGTATCAGTCCGCTGCAGCGTGAAATATAGCACACCCGTTTCAACGAATGAATAATGTGCGTCAGAAAACGTCAGCGTGTGCCCTGTTGGGCCAAAAGGGACCCTGTGAATCGGCATCTCTTTGCAAACTACTAGTCTTGAGCACTGAGTGTTGTCTTTATAGTTATCGTACTCACCGTTCCCATTGCAAGTACATTGGGCAGCTGGATGTTGGTACACTGGCCTGAAAAATGCAGCCAGGTACAAGCGAAATAAGAAAACACAACCGCGTTAAGCCAAGGCGTGACGAAGAATTGATAGTCTAGTGAGTGCAATGATTACATTTTCTACATGGTTTGACGCTGAACACCGTTGGAGGGGAGAGCGAAAGTAGAAATGGGGCTCTCAAATCGATTAAAGTTTTGATGGAACTGTAATAATTGATTGATTGGTTGATTGACTGCCATCGGTCAGAGCCATACCCACGTCCTTAAATCAAGGAGCAAAGGAATGAGAAGAGCTAAATGAACTACGCTTTCCGTTCCTGCTTGCCTCCGTTTAAAAAATTGCTAAATGAGACAAGCAGTTGGACTACTTTAATTGGGTGCATTGTCAGATAAGTGCGATAAATATTAGTTACACGCTTCCGTGCTGCTCATTAGAGACTTGATTGTCTTCGAACGCACAAGCCATACAAATCATCAGCATTGACGCAGAGAAACCTTTCGAACATCCACTCGAACGAACTAGCGCAACACCTAAATTTCCTTTGTTTCTCAGCACTAAATAGACATGTGAAAATCGGTATGTCAAGCGTGCTTATGTTCCTACTACACACAACACCATGAGAAAGATCTCTGTCTCTCTCTCTCTCTTTTTCGTCACTACTTGTGACATTCAAGAGTGCATGTAGAACCTTCGCATTGTGACACCCTGACAAAGAGGCTGGTTTAGTTAGGTAGTCCACTGGAATGAGTGCAATAGCTGTTTATACAGTAAGGGATAATTTTCCGTGCAGGGGCATGTGGACAATGATTGTGCAGCAACCACGGTCGTGATCGCTGTCTCCGTCGAAACTATACGTTATTCCGACGAGAATGAGAAGAACGCGGAATAAGTATTACAGACTCACTAGCAGTTTGTGCTGTGACTTTCTATTTTACAAATAGTGTGAACTGCTCTGAAAGCAATACCTTGTCGTGAAAGGAACTTAAACTCTCTTCTCTCAACCGAAAAGCTCCTTGATTCCCGAAGGCTCAAAAAAAGTTCGCAAGGCTATTTTTTGAGCAACATAAAGAACAGTCGGCTCTCCTACTAGACTTCGGCGGCGCCCACTTGATTTATCGCATAATTTAGCGAAGAGGGATGAGAGAACGTGTGTCCTGGTACTGGAATTTTCTAGGACACGTTTAAATTTCTCCGCCAGCGGTAATTCGGCGTTTTGCTTGACCATGTGTGCAGAACGGTCGGCTGTTAAAAGGAGCACTTAAGTGTGCTCCTTTCCTATTACTGAAGCCTTAACTGCAAGTGGCAAAGGAAATGATGCCCGTTGATGGTGTAGATGTGTAGAAGGGAGTCAGAACTCCCAACCGCAACATACGGGCCGCAAACATATATGCGACAGAGCTTTTGCAGGGAAACAAAATGCAGACACGCCCTGCGTGCAAGTGTACCCCTTAACAGGGGGTTCTTCTGTACAGTAACTATTGTTTGAACAGTGTTTCAAGTAGTGCACTGGACAAATTATTGTTCTCGTTCACCTGAAGTACCGTGACTCACGTCGATGTGCACTGCGGAAGATTGGCAAGGAGTCGGATGAGTCAAGGAAGTGGTGCAATAATTAAGAATTGGGCAATTTACAAATAGGAAAAGCGAAATAAGGATCACATCTACGTACTCTGTGCAACGTAGTAAAAAATTACACTGCACATTGCCCGAGCTTCGCTGTAAACCGTTAGCCGTAATGGTAGATAACTTTATAGAAAAGCCGTGCAAGTAAATGTACAATGCCGAACTACATAACAAGCAGAACGATGTACTTAAATTATGCCGACAAAGATGGATTTTCACTTCTGCGCTTTCAGCTTGTTCGCTTCCAACTTGATCACGGTGTTTCTTTTTCTTTCCTTGTTAAACATTCAAGCATTTCGTTCCTTACCTTGCGCATTGGTCGGGGCGAGCAATAACAACAGTGTGAAGCTCCCCATAGCAATCGCCTTGGACGCCATGGTTTCCATTGCAGTATTTGTACGAGCGAATCGGCTGTCTTTTCCTTCGACTTCTCTGTAAGGACAAACGGTAAGATTAGCACAGGGACTAGCTGTTAGAAAAAGCTTGCGCAAGTCTTGCTGATCGGCTGCTGTTTGTCGGCAGGGCTCGCTTTAAGCGAATTTGTGTTTCACGCTTCAGTTGCAGCGAGTTGTTTGCGCACGTATTGGTACAGTGGTCGTGGTATGTGCCATATCAACTCTGTTTTACTTTGGAACCGTGGACACGTCACCCGTGACACGCTTCGTCCTCGATCGTCAAATTCTACGACGAGTGAAGGTAGCAAGCGCACTGCTATGTTTTCCACGTCGCGTCACTTTCCAACGACAAGACAGGAAGTGTTGAACAGGCTAGTCAGTGTAGCACAGACACCGTGACATCTAAAAATTTCCGTGGCCCGTGTTTTTCTGACTTTCTGGAAGTGGAAAAAAGGCCGTTGTTTCGCACTTCAACACCCGGACGCTATTATTAGCAGAGAATAATAATTAATACAGTTCTCCGTGCCAAATCCAGCTTTGATTATGCATGATGCACATCACGTGGTGGACAGCTCCGGAGCAATTTTGGCTACCTTGGATTCCTTAATGGGTACCCCGATCTACTTACGCGGGTATTTTAAAATCGAACATTCGTTGGCGATCTTAAGTCACTTTGACGGTATTTATCTATCTATCACGCTGAAAGCTCGTCCTCCCTTCGTGGAGGGAGCCTCGTCGATTCTGCAGGCATATTCATTAATGTCTATCTATCTATCTATCTATCTATCTATCTATCTATCTATCTATCTATCTATCTATCTATCTATCTATCTATCTATCTATCTATCTATCTATCTATCTATCTATCTATCTATCTATCTATCTATCTATCTATCTATCCGCCTACGTCTCGGCACTCTCTTGGTCGCCTCGTTCACCTGATATACCCAAATATTTGGGAGGCAGGGTATAAATATACGAAGATCATCAATGACTGATCTTCGAAGTTGCGAGGCACGCATGGATTGATGTTTTGATATGACTATTAGTTGGGCGGAGGAGAAGTTGACGATAATTTCTACGAGTCCTTGCTTATCCTTTTAGGCATGTAAAGATTAAAGGCAAGACCTTTCATAGTCGAACACGGGACTCAGCGGTTCGGACCCGCGACCATTGACAGTCAAACATCACGCGAATGTAACTTGGTATAGGCTCTAAATATAACATAAAATCGCATCTGGCTCGTAACTAGCGCATGCCAATCTGGGCGTGAGCTACACGTGGTGTCCTGACTCGGATTTCTGCTGTCATGCTTATTGTCACCGCTTAATAAATTTACCGACGATCAAGATCACTTTTCGACTTTAACGTTCCTCACGAACTTATCGACTGATATATAATATATAATGTTATATGGTGTTATTAATTACGTTATTTAGTTATGAAATTTTGGAACCAGTTTTTCAAGGTCGCCTCAAACCAATGCGTACAAAGCTTTATTATTAAAAGAAAGAATAAACAGTGGCCAAGTAAACTAAGTGAACGGCTAAATGGGGTTTTACGTGCCAAGGCAGACTGTGATTATATGGTACGCGCCGCACTGGTGATCCCTGGAGTAATTATGACCACGTGGGGTTCTTTGATGTGCACCTAAGTAACTAAGCGGGTGTTGCTACCTTTCGCCCCCATCGAATTACGGTCACCTTGGCAGGGATTCGATCCCACGACATCGACCTCCGCAAGCTCCCAGCCGCTAAGCGGCCACGGCGGGTCCAAATGAACGGTTTGAGGAAACAGCAATGTGAAACATTCTCTCTCACTGGGCATCTAAAACCATATCGTGGACGACAAGTGCGAAGAGAATGTCTTCCTTTTAATTTTAAGTGCGAAGCATTTCAGGGGCTTGCCTTGTCGACGACCGTCCCCTCTTGTCGCGTGCTCACGCTCCCCGCCGATACCCGCGGGAGGGCGCCCCCTCCTCGCCCAGGGCAAGATTTCTGCTCCCACGGCATTTTTCCGGCGCACAACGATGATCGCTGGGTTGCCCGTGCTACGCACTGTATCAGGTTTCACAATAGTGGAGATGTTTGGCTGTCGTCTCTCTCATGGACCGGAGGCGGCGGCGGTCGCTCCCTTGTAAACTGCTCTTCTTCTTTTTCCGTATTTTTTGTTCAAAACATTCAGCATTCATGAACCTGCGCTTCAAGCTTACCTGAACTTCCATGTGTTATATATACATATTGTTGCAGCTCGATGACGTTGCTAATAGCAATGATGGCAGCTGAACGTGACGCTTTCCAGTAGCTGTGGCAAAACATTTATCTTTCGTTGCACGGTCTTAATGCGCCAAATAATCAATTGTCTGTGTTAAGACCCTTTCACGGAACTTATTCGATGTGGGAGTGTAAAATGGCTACTTTTGTGGCAATTATGTGTGTCATTACAAAATATTAAGGCCAAGCCCTTAACTGGCTGATGTGAAGCGGAACATGAGTGTCGGCATAACCACGGCATGAAAAAAAACAAACATGTGGTTGATCTTTCTGTCATAGGAATCTGTATGTATATCGCAAAGCTGTGAAATACCTAAGTGGCAATCTGGCGAATCGAGGGGCAAGAAATAGGTTGGATACTCTGGACATGCGAACCCGTTGCACGTCCAGAGCCCGTTCAAGTGTCCATATAATTCCTATCGCGACGAATGCGGTCAATTTCGTTAGCGATACTTATAGTACGGTAAGCGAGAGGAATGATGAGGCGAGGAATGTATGTACGTTGTTTCCAGTAAAGGGTAGCCGCTGGCGGCAGGGTATTAGGTGTCGTAGAGATAAAACGCGACAGAGGCAGCTGGCAGTTTTAATTTGCTGAATCGGGTGATGAAAAACCAGAAAGCTCGCATCTTCGGGTGATGGCCGTTCGCTCGTGAAAATGAACCATGAAGGACCCGTACCCATCGGCTGGTCGTTTTCATTCGCCTGAAAACAGAAAAAAAAAAACAAGATCGCCGCAGTGGTTATCTTGTCCACAAAGGTTCATACAGCGGAAAAAACGAACAGCAATCCCTTTACATGTATCGTCTGGAAATCGTTCGTACTGCTTGATACCTTTTCGGTTCCAAGAATATAACACTGAACTTAAATCACGTCCTTAAATAACGCTGCTGGAAGGAGCGCAGTGACGTAAGAGGGAAAGGCATCCACCGCGGATTATTAATGGAAACGGCAGAACAGTTCGTCCGCATTTACTGTTCTTGTGTTCAGTTCATTACATCTACTGTGCTTAGTGCGAACCGACTACACTTTGTTCAACTACATTTATCACAACGTGGCAGTATGCTAAAGCGCATGTATAAAACTAACACCTATAGTTTATCGATTCCATCTAAATTCACGTTGATTGATGGATTTGTGGGGTTTAACGTCCCAAAACCAGTTCTGATTATGAGAGACGCCGTAGTGGAGGGCTCCGGAAATTTCGACCGCCTGGGGTTCTTTAACGTGCACTGACATCGCACAGCACACGGGCCTCAACATTTTGCCTGCATCGAACTTACAGCCGCTGCGGCCGGGATTTGATCCCGTAACCTTCGGATCAGCAGCCGAGTGCCATAAGCACTAGATCACCGTGGCGGGGCGCTCTCCTGAGCATTGGGCCCTGCCATAGTATTAAAAAAAATGGTGTTAAAAGGGTAGATGTTTCGCCATCATGGCAATACCGAGAGACAGAAGGAATGGCTATCTGTCTGTCTTATTTATTAGAGCGAGCCTGGCCCCGCCACGGTGGTCTAGTAGTTGTGGCACTCGGCTGCTGATCCGAGGGTCGCGGAATCGAATCCCGGCCGCGGCGGCTGCGTTTCGATTGAGGCGAAATGTTGAGGCCCGTGTGCTGTGCGATGTCAGTGCACGTTAAACAACCCCAGGTTGTCGAAATTTCCGGAGCCCTCAACTACGGCGTCTCTCATAATCAGAGCTGGTTTTGGGACGTTAAACCCTACAAGTCATTAGAGCGAGCCTGCAGTTGACAGAGATTTTTCTTCCTGACGTAGCCCCTCTAAAGATGGCGTGGTACCAAGGAGAGTACGCATACGCGGGAAAACCCAACACCACCTAGACAAGAGTTGGAAGACTGCGGTGTGCACCTTTCCCAAAACGCATCCCATGACGTCATAATATGGCACAAACACGTGACGATGACAACGCCCAGTGGCGTCTCGTTTGACGCGGTGGCGTTGTTACATTGCTGCGTCAACTGATTACGATGTCACCACATAACGCAACCCTCAAAGTGACCATGTCATCACTCGACCTGTCGCGTCGTCACTGCGATTACGTTACGTTATCATACCAAAACGTAACGCTCCACCTAGTCACTTGGTGTTAGGTTTGGCGAACAAGCGTAAGGGCCGTATTCGCGTGTTTTCATGGGCCATGTAATGTTTTCACGTTTACAAAGAACACGTCCCACAGCAGTGCTAGCGGCGGTTTTCGATGGCTTCACTGCCAGACACTTTCCTGGGGACCGAATGGTAAGTCGACTGTCTGAGTTTGTTATTCTCATTCCTTCTTAACTACGTGCGTGTTATTTCGAAATGAGGATGTACCGAACTTCATTGATCGTAATGTCAATGTCTTTCGAAAACGGGGCAGCGCCCTTTACATAAAGGAATGCATTCTGTGGATGTACGGATAAGATGCGCTTTCAATCTCCACCGTAGATCCACAGACTGCACGCTCTTATGTAACCATCTCCACCGCAGACGCACGTCTGATTGCAATGCAGGCAGGAAAGGCTATACACTCGTTTGCTGTTGCAAAGCTGAGACGTTATTCCAGTGCTCATTGTAGACGGGGCGGCTAATTAAAGAGCGGCCATACGGGTGCTATTCCAGTTGTCACGCTGACCGTAAAATATAAACATTTGAGAGGACAGACAACAAAAATGTACGTCCTTGCTGTACAAACAAAATGGCGGCTGAGGAATGTTTATTTCTTACGTATACGGTCGCCTGCCTACATGCAGACGCCGTCGTACGCGCTTCAAGGGAGCTACATGTTTTTCCCCTCAGCTTTCTCTTGTCGACGTGAGGTGGCGCCATGTCGAGATGACGTCATCAAGACGCGTTACATTACTCAGACAGGTATGGACTGTAACTGTCTTCTAAGTTGAATTTCACAGCGAACAACGACAACAACAAACAACCAGGTTGTGAAAAAGATAAGAGCGACACAGACAAAGCTTGCCCCACCGCGGTGGTGTAGTGATCATGGCACTCGGCTGCTGATCCGAAGGTCGTGGGATCAAATCCCTGCCGCGCTGGCTGTATTTCGATGTAGGCGAAGTGCTGAGGCCCGTGGACTGCGCAATTCAGTGCACGTTAAAGGAAACCCCAGGTGGTCGATATTTGCGGAGCCCTCCACTACGGCGCCTCCCGCAGTCGTATTGCGGTTTCGGGACGCAAAACCCCAGAAATCAATCATTCAGATAAACGTTTGTCTCAGGCTCCGAGATACAAGCATTTAAATAAGATATTGCGCGAATTGACAGAAACTTATCACATAGTTAAAGAAGATTGTTAACAAAGATTCACATGACGATGGCTTTATTTTTCTGCGGCGGGTATTCAGTCGATTATCATGTCGGCTACCCTACATGCCTGTTCCCTGACCAACACGCGCTGTCTTCCTATCTCTTAACGTGACGCCTTATCGTTTTTCGTTCCATCGCCCACCGTGTGCTATCCGTTCTTGGTAGCGCTGTACCAAGGTGAACGAAAACAACACTTATCTACGCACACCCCAAAACAGTTTCGTTACCTCCCACACTCACTCACATCCAACAATCCTCCTGAGGAGTTTCAGGACCGGCTTGAGCAGTCTACGCAGGAATCCGTAGTAAGGCAGTTGTCGGACCTTCTCGGCCAGTATGGAGGACACCTCACAGAGAATCCCCGACAGGACGCTCGAAGGGGCGTCGCCCAAAATCGTGAACAGGATGCACTGCGAGTAGCAGGTAAAAACTTCGTTGAGACGACGTCAACAAAAAAAAAAAAGTCGGACAATTAGACGCGTTCCAGATGAAATCATAAAACATATTTGCCAATTGGAAAAATTATTGCAAATTTACATCGAGCGTATCTCAACTTGCGTGACATTTGACGTCACAGTGACGTCATTTGTTGAAAAGCAGGCAATTTATGGCTGCATTTGAAACCAAACTGCAAATTCTCTGGTGCGCGTAGCGCAATAATATTGGCTGACATGTGTACAGGAGCCTCAGCGACTAATTTGGGACCGTTTTCTGGATATGATCAAAAAAGTGTTGCAGGGCCGCCTGAGTTGGCATTACTAAGATTTTTATTATTAATTCAAACGATGCAGTATTACCTACTGTTTTATGCGCAGCTACTTCTTTTGAATAAGCTTAGGCACTTGAAACGACCAGAATCAACAAAGAAGGAATCTGCGACTCATTCGAAGGCTATGGATCAAACGCCATGCGTCTGTATGCCACATGTGTTCTATCAGTACTTGAATAAATGATAATGTGTGTCAAGACAAAGTAGTGAGGATAGAACGATTCGTAATGTCTCGTTCTTCCTAATCTTGTTCTACTGCGTATGTAGATAAGAGCACCAGCAAGACTACTAAAGTATTGCGCTTACCTTCACTTGGCTTAACAAGGAAGATACCAGGGATTCCTGCAAGAAAAAGAACACACAACCAATGGCTCATGCAGGAAACCTCAAGCATCGATAGATCTGCCGATTTGCTAATGTCCGTTTCCAGTTCACCATTGTTTATCCTCTCTGCAAACATGTTCCTCCTTGACAAAACAACAAAATGTAGCTAGAACTCGAGACTGCAGCGTCGTTACTGTCGTTCAGTCAACCTGTGCAACTACGGCGGTTATAGCGGGATGAAAACGTACATTCGCCAAAAGACCGTGATGATGATGATAATTATGATAACGACGACGAATACCATGACTATAGTGGCTATGATGATTATTTATGATGATGACCGTCAGAGAGCAAGCTTTTTGAAACGATGTAGCCTGCAGTAGTCACCTATCGTGTCTGTAGCATATTTCGTTCGTGTATTACGCCATTTATTTGCAATGTATCATCCCGGCTATCACTCTAGACCTTCATTTCTATAATGCACGGCTATCAATGCGTGTAACGGCTCCTGTTCTACTCTTATTTCTAATTTTTCGAGCGACGCTTATATAGCCTATACTGTGTCGGCGTAGTCAGGTTGTTCTGGTCGTCACGCCGAAACACTAAAAAAAAAAAAAAATAGTGGAACCCCCTGGCGCCCTCTATCGGGTGACCGAAGAAACTAATGTATTAGTTCTTTTCCGCTACGTCATAAAGGGCGCATTGGAGTGGAAAAATTTGTTACCAGTTCCGAGGTTTGAATTCGGGCCCCTCCCGCCGATGGTAAATGGTAACCGATGGTAAATGGTAAATGGCCGATGGTAACCACTAGACCACGCACACACACGCTTACGGGATGCGGCCATATCTGAACCACATGATTGGCTTGGATTTTCTACGACCTAACTTGAAAGAAAATAGTATGTCAGGCACGCACACGCCAGGCCCCGCTTTCCACGATTTTTCTCGCCGGCGGAAGAGCTGTAAATTCTTTAGTCCCACTTTTCCGAACGTCCTTTGCCTATAAAAACTCTGGCCACGTAATACGTCTATCAACTTCGTAACCGGGAGGAACTTCCGAAAAGGTCTAGCGCCGTCTTTCTTTCTTTCTTTACAGAAAGAGGAGTAAGACCTAGAGGCATACTGCCCGACAGAGGCTCTTACTACTATGCGCATTCGGCGTGCGTGTACATGTACAGCAACCGAACTTTAAGATTTATTTAGAACGCAAGATATGTGTTGTAGTTTAGAAAGCAAGCTATATGTTGTTTATTTAGAAAGCAAGCTATATGTTGTAGTTTTTAACTGAGGGTCCCGTTTTCAGTATTCATACTCTGGGACCCTCATCTGTATACAAGTATTATGTAACTGATGCTTATATAACCAATTAACTGAAACTGAAACTTATATTTGAGATCAGGCTCCCTAACGGCCTGCCGAGTTGGGCTTGGCGTCTTGTGTGTAACGGCATCGCGAGAAAAAGGTACGTGATTTAGTCCCGTATTCATAAACGTATCTTAACCAGGTACGTTTATGAATGCGGTCGCTTGTTCGCTTATCGATTATCGCTTGTTCTCCTTATCATTTGATCGTGCTATTTCCTATCTCTGGATGCCGTTGGCTAGTGTTGGCTCACATTGGCTAGTTGTTGGTCAATGTACTGCGAGTCTCATCGAGAATTGGCTCGTGAACGGGTCCGTCGTTATAGACCGTCTCCCGCTCCCGAGATCCCTACAACGAGATACCGAATTTAAGTCACTGCCCATTTCGCTCCGTAAAATGGCCCTCGAAGCCACTTTTACGGAGTGGTATGGCGGTGATTTTATGGCTCTTCTTTCCTCCTTTGTATACGCCCCATTCCACTTCGTGCGTTAAGGTAGCAAACCCGAGGAGCTGGTTACCCTTCCGGCTTTTCACATTCTTTGTGCCTTTTTCTCGCCGCAGTTTTCATGTTTACTTTATTTTGGGCTCGTTTGGTTAACCTTCCGGCTTTTTTTACATTCTTTGGGCCTTTCTCTCTTTCTCGCCGCAATTTCCGTGTTGAGCACTAATTTCCATTACTTCATGGCCACCTCGCAAACAATATTATGCCAGAAAGTTTACTCACCTGAAGGGGCTCCTCTCCTCTGCAGACTTTGGTGCTTTCGTTTATGCACTGCACAGAAATGGAGGTCACTTTAACCATGCCTGCAGCAAAGCATTCGATCTCACCTGTTATGTTCTCTTTAAGACAGTACCACGACAGTACCACGTAAGACAGTACCACGAATTGTTTCTACTCAGCTGCTACCTGGGCGTTTCCCTCCCCTAGATAAGCTTATTTCATTACATATTGATATGGTACTGTCTCGTCTACAACCCTCGACACTGGACGTAAGGTGTCAGAATGATACAGTTGAAGCTATCAAGTCATTTAACAAGGGATGTCGTTTTCCGTCAACGTCACTCGTGGAGGCACTGTTGAAGTCTTAACTTCATGTCAATCACTGACCTCTAAACGTGTATGGAGTGCCCACTGCGGTGACACCTGCAAAAGAGTGGCTCCACGCACAGGATTTTGAGGAGATTGCTTTTCCAGGAGGGCCCACGACAAAAAGGAAGAGAGTGCAAACGACTACTGCTTGGCTTTCTCCAAGATACAGGGCCAAAGCAAAACCTTGTGGAACATGCCTGGTAAACACTCATTGGAGGCTCAAGCAGAACGATTGGCGGCTATGTGTGAACTGGTTACGCCTGCAGCTAAACCAGCACCAAGCACGACCAGCGAACGAGCGAGAGAAATTTATCAGTGAGATATGGAAGGCGAGAAAGTTAATCGAAAAACAGATACACAGTGTGCTATTTTGCACTGAGAAGGAATAAGAGCTGTCAAAGTGATAATCGATGAAAGGGCGCGAGAGAAAGGAAGAGGTGGATGGGCAAAATGGCACGTGCACACAGGCCAAGAAAGCATGCGTATCAAAGTGCAAACGCTTTATGCTGAATAAAGCCTATCACGTGGCAGGATATCCAAAGATAACATAAAGTGAAGGAAATAAAATGTGTCCAATAGCTGATCAATTTTAGTTATGATCAGGAAATTGATCGACAGTCGAAATACAAACTTGATCATGAAGAGCGAGACTGATTAATTGTTGGATTAGTAACCGTGCGCTTACGAAGAATAATCTAGCCCACTCAATCAGCAGAAGCGGAACTAATTAAGGTAAAGAATAGATTAGACTGCACACATCTATTCGTCAAATCGTAACCTCACGGCTGACGCCAGAAAATTGTGGACGCGGTGCGTATTACAAAGTGGTTAGAAATATGAGTGCCAATTGTGAAGTTTATACGATTCACATGGGTAGTGTAGTCTACAAGTGTTGAAGATTGGGCGAGTTGGTTCGTCGTACTTGGACTGGTATAGCGCATTATGGAACAAGAGAAACGGCCAAGCAGACCGACACAAGAGGACAGAGCGCTATGTCCTCTTGTGTCGGTCTGATCGGCCGTTTCTCTTATTCCATAATGCGCTACACCAGTTCAAGTAGTGTGGTCTATTACGTTTTTCTGGTGTACTTTATTGTGAAAGCTGATTTTGTAAACGCCGCTTTTGTGATAATAAACTCACTGCTTATGACCAAAAAGAAAACGCTATAAGAAGAAAGAACAAAGAACATTGTGGTCACTCAACCTTTACGCTTCCAATAGAGCTCGCTGTGACTAGTCAGGTTTTGGCAAGGTAGAATACGTAAATAAATTCGAGTTAGCTTTCTTTTGACCACTATTCCTCCCAACCGTAGTGAGGCCAAACCATAGTTTCACTGTGCATTTTGTAACGAACAGGCCCAGATGTTTTCTTCTTATTTCTGACCCTCCCAAACAGGCAGTTCCTTACCGTGGGGTCCCTGATATCGATGAGGGTTAGAAGTTCAACCGTTAGCTTGTACCAATTGGCCTAACTCAACACTTCCGTTTATTTCACTTCAAATAACGATGTTGACGTTGATGATAGCGGTGCACTGTAAGGAATACGACGTCCTCAAGTGCTAGTTTTTTTTAAATGTTCGTACCTGTGAAAATCTTCTTGGGAATGTCATCCTCAAGTTGCCGCTGCAAGACAGCCCGTCTAGAGTCATGCTGTTGCAGGTGAACGAGCTCAGAACACTGGCAAGACTGTCGTCATCTGCAATATGTTCGTACGGGACATTCGTTTGAAAGTTTCGGCCGCAAACAATTCCGGACACGGGAATAAAGATTGAAGAAATGTTGCGGGCCAACAACTTCTTCCACAACTTTGTAGCAAATCCTATGCAAGTTGCTTGTTTCCATCATTCAAAGGATCTGTTCCAATGAAATTATTTTCGAAACAATTCGTTTTCCTGCATGTGCTTGACATCAGGATTCTTTTGTCTATTATTGCAGGCCTAAATATTTTGACAAAAAATAAATACATCTTTGGAAAATTCGAAGCGCCATTTGAACCTGCCTAAGTGCATTACATTGGAAGAACGTCCGCTTAATTGAGGTGGTGGCCAGATTCCTACCGATGGCGTCAGGAGAATGACGAAGCTCACTTATGAAATACAAACTTTTTCGAAATAGGCCACTGTCAATCACAATAATTGTTCGGTGCAAGCTGCTGAGGTCCTTACCTTCTGAGCTGAACCTTGTGAAGGCCGCGACGATGATGTCCCTAATTGCAGCAAGCACACACTGTAGGCTCAAAGACGTGCTGAGCACACGAATTGTACACTGAAAGAAGCATGTGACTCAGTGTTGCTACTCCCCGCAGTCATAACGCATCCTGTTCATTTCGCGTGAAAATTAACTGCGCTGTTAAACGAACTGCACAGCAAACCCGTTAACACGAAAAGCCTACAAACACAAGGATTTTTCCTTGTTCGCCACTTTTTGCAAGCGTATACGTTGCACTGAACAGAAAGGTTTACATCGAATCAACACACCTGAGTTATTGCTGCAAATAACTATACACGCTGCACATGCATATAAGCATAGTTCGGTTCACACTTAGGCGCTGGCTTCTGAACCCACCATTTAGGGAGTCCTTTGTGATTTGCATATTTTCTAAACATTAGGCTTGTATCGTTACACAGCATGTTACCAAATATTGTTGTGCATGCCTAAGTGCCTGAATTCGCGAAGTCCTTCACTGAGCTATTCGGAGTGTTGCGAATACACGAATTGCGTTTATCTTAACTTGAAACGAATAATACCTTTTGTTCCTCTTTATACGTGATCAGGAACGTTTCGTAGCTCAATAAACACGGACGCAAAGAAACACATGGGGCAACGTACGAACGCTAACTACCAATAGAGGTTTACTGAACGCCTCACGTGTTTTATACACTGTGCTCATCATCGTGACACATGCGCACATCACTTTCTAAGAAAAGACAGCTCTTTGTCTGACAGACGTAGAGAGGGAGTGCGGACACAGGCTGGACCTAATGAAGATAACTTTTCTGCCTCCGTAATCTTACGAGTAAGTTTATCACGACTTTTCATGACAATAGTACACTGTGCAAAAAGAGGTTCACATCCACAGGGACTACAGTGCACTGATAGCCAACTATCAAGAGCCGTTTCATTTACATTGCTCCTTCAAGTGATTATTTAATTATCGTCCAGCCTGGCCTATGTGCTGATTCCCACTTTCGGACAATTATCTTGACCTAAAGCGATATGACTTCTACTCGGCATACTTGAGCATGTCTCACATAAGTCACAGCGCGCGCTAACTGTAGAACACAATAACTAATTCTGCAATGTCCACTAGCATACTACACTAACACCGCAAGATTTTAGCCAAGTCGTGCTGAACAATATACGTAAGCGAAGTGCGTTTGAACATTTATTCGAAATGTTAACACTACTGTTCGCTAGCGTTAGGTAATGTATAAGTGATGCGTTCGTTTCGTTATGCATGACGCATCGCGTAATGTCTACAGTTTGTTCTTTATGGACCGTGCCTGTGTTCTACAACCACATGGTAAAAGGTTACACATCTACTATGAGCATGTAGAGTAATGGCAAGTTCACTGAAATCAAAGAAAGGAAAGGGCATATTTGAAGACTTTCCTATCAAGTGTTAAGCTTCGTACTTGGTTCGCTTTTTGGAAAGAAAGATATGTGACTTACCCTCACCACATTTCCAGCGGTCTCGTAGACATCCTACGAAAAAAAAAAGGAAATGAAAACAAACTACTACATACAACATTATCGGTGAACCTGTGTAAACAAAGATGCAACTTGCCACCTAGGAAAGGGCATACCGCAACTCACGTTGTCAGTAGTGCAAGCGTCAAGAGTGGGTCCAAGGCACTGCAATAGAGATGACAAGGATTCAGGACAACCACTGGACGTGACAGGTCACCGGTAATTGCATAAGAGAACTCAATGTACCGTGTCCAAACCGAAGAGGTTTGGTAGCGTAATGTTGACACACGATGGCGACGACACTGGCGTCGAGCTGACAGATGTCGCTGTCGTCGGGACAATGGACGTACGCTGCGACGTTCCGTTACCGCTTTGCGTCGTCGAGCTGGTCGTGGAAAGACTCGCAGTTACGGATGACACTGTCGTATATGATATCACGTTTGTGCTACGACCGGTGTACGGTGTAATGGGAGTTGAGTTCGTGGACGAGTTCTGGTCAGGAACGCTACTGGAAGTTCCAGGATTGAACGTGATTGAAGAAGACGACGCAGATGATTCGGAGTTTGTGCCACCGGATGTGACGTCAATGCTTGTGAATTTAGTAGTCGTAGTTTGACCCTGACTCTGTGAGGTCAAAGTAACGGTGTTGCCATTAGAAGGTGGGCTAACTGTGGAACCTGCGGAAGCACCTGACGTCATGGAAACCGTAGTGAGCATTGTTGTGTTTCTATCTTGGGACTGGTTTGTTTCGCTCGTTCTTCCTGTTGTTGTGTCATGTTGACAAACAGTTGTTCCGGAAACTGAGGTGCCTGTTTCTGCTTTGCGTGACGGACGTTCTGCTTGCAACGTCATCGGATGTGGAGCTCGCGTCAGAAACCGTGACGCTTGTTGGCGGGGTCCTCTGGGTAGAGGAATTTTCAGTGGTAGTCATGTTCGATAAGTCAACACTTACTCTCGTCGTAGGGGAGCGCGTAAATGTGAATGGCGACTCGGTGTTTGATGGCGAGGTCGATGTGGTTCTATCACTATCGGATGAAAAACTGGGCGGTGATGTGCTTACTGCTGCAGTTGTCCCGCCTTGCGCCCGAGTTGAAGATGCCACATAAACGCTGTTCGATGCCTGATTGGATCCAGTTATTGTAGACGCCGTTACATTAGCCGGCGTGCCCGACTCCTCATCCTCCGCAGGGGCAGTGCTTGGACCGAGCATGGAAGTCTGTGTAGATACCGGTGTCAGTGGCGATGGTGATGATGTCACTGATGACGTTGGTGTTACGTCTGACGACGTTCCTGATGATGCCGTCGCGGATGGGCCTGTGCTTGTCGTTGGATATGTGGGCACCGTCACAGAAGTGTTTGTTGTACTGCTAGCCGTGGTCGAGAGATCATAGTTGCCAGATCCTGAAGTACTGTTCGTTTGCACGCTCACTGTCGTGATCCTCGAGCTGGAAGCGCCGGAGACTGGCGACACCGTACTTTGACCTGGGTCAACTGGAGGCGATGATGCTCTAGTTGTCGTTACAGTCGTCGTTGTGTTAGTGTCAGTAAGGCTGGTGTTGGTTCCCTGAGAGGTAGTAGAATAATTCGTAGTTCCGTCGTCCATTGCTGTTGTACGTTCGTTCGTTGTTAAGCTTGGCTGGCGACCTGGAGTGGCTGTCGCCGATGTGGTGGTATCGGAATCCTGGGGACGCGTAGGAGCAGTTATACGAGTTGGTGCGCTATTCATTGTCGAAGTTCCTGGACTTTGGCTCAGGAATTCCGTGGTAAAGCCAAGAGAAGACGAAATTGTTGCATCAGTGCGGTCACTCAATAGCGTTGTACCATTTAAGCTGGATGTGCTTGCCGCAACGGAGACTGAAGTCATATTTATGTTGCTAGATGTGGTGATTGAAGACCGAGTGGTAGACGAAAAGTTTGTTGATGACGCATCTGGCGATGTGGCAAAGGTTGACGATGTAGTTAAACTTGGTAACGGGGCGGTGATACTGCTTTCATTGCCACTTGACATGGCAGCCATATCTATAGGAAAGAAGAAAATAAGCGATTCGCCGGTGATAATGTGAACGTGTTGTCGCTACTCCAAGTCGTCGCAATAATCGTAAGTTGAACTAAGAAACTCCGCGTATTCCGTATCGGCATACATTTTCGTGCACACGCACCACACTCTTTTCTAGAGAAACTCTTGGCGCATATGTTGAAGAAATAAGCTGATGGATATCGTTTCGTGTAAGAGAAGTTGCGAAAATTCATAAGAACTCTTGTTGAAGCTTTCACAGGCACGCGAGAACAAAAAATATAGAGAGGGATTAAGGGGCAGCAAGCTTTGTGGAAGATTTGTAATTGCTGCATTTTTACGTGCCAAGACCACGACATGATGTTGAAGCACTCCCCGTAGAGGAAGGCTCCGGTGTAATTTTTGACCACTTAGGGTTCTTTAACTTACACCAATACATAAGTAATACTGGTGTCTTTTGCATTTCGTCTCCATAGAAACGCGGCCTTGGCCCGGACCCGAACCCGCAACCTCGAGCCCGGCAAGCCAACACCCTAGCCACTAAGCTACCACGACGACTTTGGGAGCAAATTCATGCACTGAAATTATTATGTTATCACTGTACAACTTGTGCACATAGTGCACATAAATATTCCCGCGAACAGGTTCATTGTAATTGTTTGCTAACAGCTGATGCATTTAAATCGACCTAACATATCCAGTGCGCTTTTCCCAAATCAGTATGAGGTATCGCACATATTGGCTGTCTTGTATGCACAAGCAAAATACTGATGGTCCACAGGCTAAACTAAATTGAGCTCAGTCAGGACAAACATGGTTCTTGCATACTGCATTCATGACGTCTTTAATGACGTAATCTCATTCTTCGTGCACAATGCTGCATTTAATCGGTGATTGGCAGGTTTTCTGAGGAGAGGTTCACGTCGCGTCTGAAGTAGACTGCACGGGTTTCGTGGTAACAGCTTAGTAGGCCGGTGCGTTCTTTATCACTTCAAGCAGTGGGTGGCTTGTGCGGTCCGTCAGGGCTTTACTGCGACGAACTATGCAGGACGGGTCCGGCGCCTATAACGAATAGAGAATCATTTGTCATTAAGACGATAAGATATTGTTTACCGTCCCACAGTTTAACTGCGAAAGCAAAACGTGAACCGTCGGCCGCGGCACGTGTTGAAATATATTGGTGAAAACGGGCGGGGGTTGACGGTCGCACTAGCTCACCTTAAAGGCCGACTGCGGCGATTTTTCTAGTTCAGTGGATCTCAATGAAATTCGCAGCGCACGTTCCTTGGCACACTTCCGTTACTTGTGCGAGGCTAAAACCTCGATAAGTGCAACAGATTGCTTACAAATCATTTTTTACTGATCACTTCAATATCGGAAAAGCGACGGAAGCGCACTGCTACCATTTACAGGCTCGTTTCTACCATACCATGGCCTCCGAGATGTGCGCGAGCCGGCCAGCCTTCGCGATATTACCGCCAGGGGAAGGGCGCATGCGCTGTTGCATCCTGTTAGGCGGACTGACTGATTTGACGCCAATGCTTGGTTAGATTTGGGTTACGGTGTCGCGCTTTCTTTCTCATTAGAAATGATCGCATTTGCTGACGATACCTACTATCGGAAGTGTGATAAGAGCGCCTTTGGAACATAGAATCGCCATTACCTTGGCATACGCGAAAAATCGCCGGAGTTGGCCTTTAAACGGCCCTTGTCCGACCCGCAGATGTTGCTTAGCGGCAAAGGTGCAGGCTTGCGAAGCCGGAGGTATCGGGATCGAACCTTGGCCACGGGGAAGAGGTGCATTTAGATTTAGGTCACATTAAAGTACCCCAGGCAGTCGCAACTACCACGGAGCCCACTATAAGGGGGGTGCCTCGTAATCATATTGTGGTTTTGGCTGGTAAAACCCCATCGATGATTATTAAAAGGCCCTTGTCAGGCCCTGTTGTCTGAAGTAGGCAGTAGTCTTCGTCGTTTTTTGCTATATTTGCCTTCGCGGGTGGTAAGGCAGTGGTTGGTGCCTGGAAATGCTCTGAATATGGTTGACGTTACACATGCACCATCTAACCATGACGAGGCCCTACATAAGCAAAGTTAGCGCGAAAAACAACACAACGCACCCAGAGAGGGAGGAAGACTAGCGCAATTTTTTTTAGCGCTATTCTTCGTCGCTCCTTCCTGTGTGCATTGTGTTGTTTTTTGCGCTAACTTTACTTAGGTATAGAAGAACAACTGTCTCAACAATCTGTTCTCCTAGAGGCCTTACAACACGACTCTTTTGCAGAGAGAAAATTGGTGGCAAAAGAACCTGGTGGGAACGCACACAGTTTTTTCTAAACTCCAGCTAATATCCGATTTTAGGCTGCTTTCACACGTAATCTTGCTTGTTCGTTTTTTTTTTCTCACATTGATCAGAATGTCCTACTGAGCGCCTGTTATGTATTGCGATTTATGTCATGTATATGTCGTTGTTTGCCTGGCCTTGCTCGTTTTGACTGTATATACATACACTATTGTGAAATTGACGTCCTCCTACGGGCGTATAGGATTGTTGGAATAAATTTCCTAATGTGACCATTCACGGTCGCATTAGAGAGAAAAGCTCGCAGTGTCTTACAGTGGGCAATAGTGACAATGCTCAGGAGGAGCTCATAGAAAGTCCAATGAAAAGTTCTAGCTGACCAGGTTATGAGGCATCAAATAATAGCATGCCACACGGTGCACTGCTGATCGGGATTATTAAGCCCGATCGTGATTGCGTTGCTGGACTGTGATCGACTCCTATCCGCAGCTAGTGTAAATGAGCCAATCAGGCCCAGTAATTTGATCCCTATCCAGGCCCGATCGCGGTGGAAAGTGACTGCGTGAGACCAGTATAAATGGCACGAATTGGAAATATCTTCAATGGTAGGAAAATCTGTTGCTCACCGTCCTCGCAGCTAGCCAAATTAAGCAGCAGTGTGGCCAGCTGCTCGACCGAGTCCCGGACCTGTTCGGCGAAGATGGGCCACGTGATCACCAGGGTGAACTGCCGCAGGGCGAGCCTCAGCAGTTGTATCAATGGACAGGCGAGCGAGCGGGCCAGCTGAGGTCGCACGTTCGCAGGGGCACCCTCGAAGACACACTGCGAGGTTACGAGGAATCGCTTATCGTGCTTCGCACGATAATTGCGATAAACGATCGAGGCAGAACTAACGGAGTTAGCTCCTATGTTATTATTATTATTAATTGTAAATTGTAGTAGTAGTAGTAAGGTATGGGATCGGACCAGTTTGAATCCCACGATAAAACGTTTCTGCGAGCAGGCTACAGACAGGGGCCGGGACTTGTCGGTTCTTTTTCCCGGTCTGTGCAGCTTGCGCTTGGAAACATTTGATAGTAGTACTACTAGCCAGTATACACGTTGCTTCAAAATTTGGACAGCAGCCACGTTGTGCGCAATGCACTTCGTCTGGGTATCTGTCTGTTGTGTAAGAAAGTTCGCGCTGTTATCATCAGAAAATGGAATGCCAACTAGCCCGTACCCAGACATTGCTTTGGAAATAGCAGAAACGCACCAAAGGAGCACGCAGCTTGCCCCCTTTTTCGTGAGGAAATAATAGAAATAGGAGACGAAGACAAGAAGTATAGATTTGGAAAGAAATGGGAGATGATATCGTAATTTAGAAGGAAATATAGACAAATGTAAAGGAAGGAACAGGAAAACCAGTGTCTACAAACGACATTTGTGTCCCTACTTGAATAACCAAGTCGGTTTCGTGCAGCAAGTCATGTCTATGTTTGTGAAAGAGCGAATGAAAACCGAGACATCATACGACACGAGCTCAAAAGGACAGAAAGGTGAGCGAGTTGGTAAGGGTCCATAGTGAAAACAGGTGTGCGAACTGCGGACACAAGGGGAAGAGAATTGGACAACACGAAAGCCGAACGCCGAAGAAGTGGACAACACGGACGACTTCTCTTCCCCTTGTGTCCGTGTTTTGCACGCCTGTGCTTTTCAATACGACACGAGTATTTCTTTTTTGATTGGCGCCTTTGTTTAGTGAGCATCTCATTCTAGGCTATCACGACGGGACAAGTTAGCCGGTGATTGCTGGAGTACATAGTAAACGTATGCGAGTGGTTACAACAGATCATTCTGGTCGGATGCGAGCGTACCGTAAAACGTAAGACGGATTGTCTCACGTCGTGTGCCTTTTACCAAGCACATCTGTTGCACTTTCATCATCGAATATTGATCGCCCTAGCCGAAGCGTTGGTCCTCGTTCTCCTGCTATTGATCACTTCACGAGAGATTCGTCATGTGAACAACCGGTATAACTGGAAGCGAGATAAAAAGGCCGCGATCAAATAGTGTACTTTATATGAGCCAATCCACTTTTTAAAGAGTTTTCGTTCTTTTTGCCTTTTACTTATCGTGAGCTGAGCCAGTCTTCTTGGCTCCATGGTGCTGCCCATGGGATTACGCGAGCTGTGGTCGAAACGGCGCTGAGAGTAGATTCGTTAGTAGTCACCTGGTAACATACCTTATGACAGAGTGAACGTTGGCGACACACTGCTAGGTTCTCTGATATGAGCCCAAATATCAGTGTACGCCCTTTGGTGCATAACTTGCCACAACAAGACGACTGCTGATAATGGCTTCACTGCAGTACGAAATGTAACACGGAGAAGCCCGCGCTTTTTCTACCGCGCGGTCCCCAGACGGTGTTACCTTTTGTATTGAAACGTTATGACAATACTGGCGCAGGCTCAGTCTGACATACAAAAGTAGCAATCATAATTATGTTACTAACAACGGTGATTCCATGATTTTTCATAACAGCTTTTTCAATAATATACACGCCGGCAAAAATCTGTTTGTTTTTTTTAGGGGCGAAGCTCCTTAAGCTGTGGGTCGGTTGCCACACGTATCATGTAACCTACACCAGTCACGATACCCTGCAACGCCATGCAACGCCGGGAGGCTCGCGCTCGCCCTCGGCGCGTGCCTCCCGGCGCGCGAGCTCTCTCTTCTATCTGCTGTCCTTGTGAGAGAGAGAGACAGAGAGAGAGAGAGAGAGAGAGAGAGCGAAAGGCGCGCGTTGACTATGGAAACGCTCTTTCTTAGATGAACGCTCTACCAGCTCGCAAAGAAGGAGAACGCGCCCTCACCCGCGAGAGACAACGTTGGCGCAGGCAGCGTCTTCTAGCGAGTTTCTTGATTGAGAAATACCGACTGCTCGCGCTGGAGGACCGTTCACCGGCCACCCATATATGTATAGGCACTGGATCTTGACTTGCAATGAAGTGCCGGTGGGAGATTTCACTTGTGCGTAGTTGAACCATAAGGATTCGTAGCGTGGGCGTTAACTAAATGAATCCGGAACTCGGCACGATCTACGGTGAACATCCCGAGCTTCGCCCAATCATCATCATTCACTCCGTGGATATTCTGTGAATTTGTTTCCAATAAACAGCCTCTCTCTTTCTCTCAGTAACAGTTTTTATCACTGTCGACCTCTTGATTGTGTTCTTTTTGGTGAGATATAAAGGTTAAGCTTAACAGAAGTGGCGTTTACAAAATCCGTCTATAGCTTACAAGACTGGTAACTCACAAGACATGCACATAAGACAAGCGTCAAAGAGAGAGAGGGAGAGAGAGGAAGAAAAAGACGCCATGCCCCAGATGGTCAAGCATTACTTCAGTACCTCCTGTAGAAAAGTTCACGTTCTCTTGCGTAATATGACCTGAAATATCCTTCCAGATCTTGGAATAACGGCTGACCACCTGGGGCTCTATAACTTTCGCCCGCTGCAGTCTGTCAACGATTATTTTCGTCCTCCTCAGGAAGTGTTCGTACTCAGCTCACCTGAGACATTTCAGGTCATCCAGAAGTAACCCAAGCATGTTTATGTTTTAAACATGTGCGGGCTAACATTGCAAGTGACGCGCGTCAACAGCAACGTTTACTCACCGTAAGCATTCCGAAGAGCGCTTGCAATGTTCGTGCCTATAGAGAAATAGAGATAGGAAATGCATTGACCTGAACACCATCAATGCACCCTGAACTCACAACAGAAACACTAAGAGCCTTATAATTCGGACTTTCATACGTAACACACTCATTCATCTTGTTGGTATTTGTATAATGATATCATCTATGAGCATTTTAATTAAATTTGCAAGCTATCCCAAATTCTTGGCACCTAAATTTACAGCTGAGCCGCATGCTGTTCCGACGCAATTCGAGTAAGAATGTGTGTGATGTCATGTGAAGCGGACCAAATATATGCCTTACGCACCTCTGCAACATGCAATTGAGTTGTGTGGGCAGAGTGTCTCATAAAAAATTATGAAGTTTGCCTCAAATAAGCAGTGACTCTGCACTCAGTACGCTCCATTTAACTGCTTAGGACGGCATAAAGTAACAGGATTAATAAAGTAAAGTATAAAGGAGTAAAATGAAAGCGATCGCTTTTACCCAAAAGTAGTTACGTAGCACTTCGAATGCGCCGTCAAAAATGCATGACGTCATGCACATTAGTGCGTGAACCTCCGAGCAGGAGTCGCTTCTTTGTGTGTGTGTGTGTGTGTGTGTGTGTGTGTGTGTTTTAGTAGTAAGCGATATTGGAGCTGGGGAAAGACGCTATTTTTCTGCTGCCCTTAAGGGAGCGCGGCTCAGCGTCTGGGGAAGGGGGAGAGGAAGTGGATAGGGGAAAGGAGAGGCCACCTTCGCGAGACAGGAGATTACCCACAGCGCCGAGCGCCAGGTCGGGTACCTCTTTCCCCATTAGAAGAACGGGTGGGTTCCCGGCGACACGGGGAATTGAACCTACTACCTCCCGCAACGGAGACGTACACTCTAACCACTAGGACAGCCACCGATGCGGTAGATTTTTTTTCATAGCGCATTTTTCTAGCTTACCAAACGTCTTCTATTCGCGAGAGCGGTGCTTTTTGTAATGTGAAAAGGTAATTTGCTTATACGAGAAAAATCGTAATTCATGTTAGTTTCCCCATAAAGAGAAAATGACGTTACCTGAGGTTGTTCATCTTCGAAGCAGATCAGAGCAGATCTGTCGGCGCACTGCAATAACATGTAGAACGAATCAGGACGCCATGTGTCGATAAGCAGATTTTATCTACAAAACATATCGAATGTGCACATGCAATCACTCAAAACACACGAAAATGCACGCCAACGGAGGAAAGTGTCTACTCTACGGAGAACTTCTCAGCAGGAAATAACCTTTAGAACTGAAGGCGCAGCACTTTTGGAACCTAGTCAGAAAAGGATGCCGATCAGTCGTGCAGGCTCCTGCGAACATGTGATCCAAATATTATTGCGATGCGCGCACCAGGGTACTTGCAGTTTTGTTTGCACTCCAACTAGAAGTCGCTTGCTTTTCTTTCAGCAGATTACGTCACGTGGGCAGCGACTACGCCTCTTGAGGCGCGACCAGCATTGGCTGGTCTCTCGATCGTGCAAATATCTCAACGATTTATTTGTTCGTTTTGAGCTCAACAAATAAAGTCAATGTATGTACCTATCTACAAGAAGACTGAGAAAAATCAAACGACCTAGTCAGTGCTGCACCGGTGAAGTCATCTGCAGGAATAAGAGCAGAAGATTTCACTCTGTATTTCAAAACCACACTGCAATTCGCTGTTTCACGCAACGCTATAACATTTGACACTCATGTTCGCAGGGGATTTCTACCAGCGATTGGCTATCGTTTTCTGGCTCTGGTCAAAAAAGTAGCACTTTCGCCAGAGGGGTGAAGCAATGAAGGCGATAACAATGCATGATATAAGAAGACTAGCAGTGTCCACATAATTGAACAAAAGTGTTGCAGGACTCCTTTAACCTCGGGACACATAGCGAGGTTCGGCTTACCTGTCGCACTGCGAAGGATGAGGGAAAGTAGACGCTAAGGAGAGGACCACAACGAGCTCCTCCTGACACGGCCGGTTGAGCGCAGGCCTCCAGGGAGAAGTTGAGACGGTAGCACAGCAGCGTAGCCACGGAACTTACGTTGACCGCTGCGGAAAAATTCACGAAGAAAGCGATCGCATCACAATGCAGTTACCATCGTGAAAGGAAGTAAGACGTGTAGGCCCCGATGCAAGATGAGAGGACCAGAGAATACAGATGGTTTTTCAACGCGAGCGATAGACCCTCTTGGGACCTTGTCTCAACGCCTTAGCTTCTTTCACAATGAACTCCAGTGAACTAGCTCTTTTTTTTCTCTTTGGTTAGGAGTTGACATCATGAAGATATAATCTGTATTATTTCAAGTCACCGACGGTGCAGCATGCGAGGTCTACAAGGCACCGAAGAAACCACCGGCCATTTGAAATGCCACTGTCCACGATTAGACTGGGGAGAGAAAGACCGTGTTGATGCGCTACAAGAACTGGACGATCGGCCGGTTTCCGTGCAGTTGCTCACCGCTCGTCGGCCCAGAAGGCTGTAAAAGCACATTTGCGTTCACTGAGGACGATGGGTTTTGACGAATGCCTATGACTAGTGGTGGAATCATACACGCACCAGCGCATTCCCTTGTTGGTTATTTCTTCCCTTCCCTCGTCTCGCTGATCTTTCTATCCCAGTTCACAATTATGACAAGGTAGGGTAGCCAACCGGACACCTTTCTGGTTAAACCCCCTGCCTTGTGTATCCTTCTTTCCTGCTTCTCCCTTCTTTCTAGCGACCGTTCTACATACGGAGTTGAGCGCTGTGACTCAGCAGCAGCATACGGTAAAACATTAGCTCGATTGCTGATCTCTAAATGCATAGAAGCAAAGAAATTGCTATACACCAGCAAATCTCAAGGTACGCAACCCCCTCCCCCCCCCCCCCCCCCCCTTTCCCGCGGTATGTGAGTAGTAAAGTTCGAGCGGTGGTGTCCTCGTCAGCCGTACTTACTCGCACATTACCAGCATCGCTTAGCACTGGCTAATTTATGGGCGATGTCACCTAGTGCGGCCTCATTGCAGCTCAATGAGAACAAATGATTGCTGGTATTGCTAAGGTTTGGCTCACTAGTATATTGGCAAATGAAAGCTATATCCGTCACACGCTTCCTGAATCGTGGCTAATGCTGGTTCAATGAAATCCAGTGACGCTCTTTTAAGCATGGGAGCAATCTGACTACGCTCTGATTTCTTTTTCGCCTGGCCTCTCTTCTCGTTAACCACTGTTGCAAATTTAACTGGTATTCATCACCGATGCTTAATGTTAAATTGTAAATTTACATCTAGTGACCAATCGAGTGAAATATTTCAATAGGGAAATCGACATCTTACACAACTTGCTGAGAAGTAGACAGCTTGACACGACACAAAACTGCAAGGTTAACAACTTCGTAATTCCTAAAAGATAGGTGATCGCATATTACATATAATCCGGTAACTTGGCCTAGAATCTTTCGCGGGTGATTCCTTGGTACGACAGCAACCGAAGTGCACTGAAATATGTGATGTGACACTTACATCCCTTGCATCGTGATTTCGGATGCTAAACTATAGAAGCAAGCTCTCGTTATCATTTAGCAAGCAGGTAGAAGAGCGATAGCAGCCTGATGGTTTCCGAGTGCGGCTAGTGCTATTTACAACGAAACATAAACGGTGCCACGGAAATGCAAGCGTAGCAACTCACGCAGTTCAAGCTCGGACAGCACGGCTTGGTAGAGGTCCACTAGGTTGAATAGCGCTGCGGCAGGATCGGTGATCTGGGGCAACTCCTCAAACATGCACTGGAAAATAGTAACATCACTTCGAACTTTCGCGTTACAGAAAAGAAAACGTTTTTATTGTGGCTGTGCTTCATCATCTATTAGGAACATCACATCGCATCCTTGCCTCTCTGCTTGAACCTTGGACAAATTGTCACGTAAAGTTATGGAGGGATCACACTTGCACATATGCGCTACAGGCAACGCATCAAAGCAAATGCTGGCCTCATCTTTATTTTTGTATTTTCAAAATGTAGTCATGAACAGAAAAGTACAAACACTATCTTTTGCAACCTAAATCTACCGAAATATAGATTAAAAAAAAATGTCGCTTAATCAAGTTTCGGCTGCCAATCAAGAAGCGACATGCCTGACGCGTACATAATAATAATTTTGGGGGTTTTCCGAGACAAAGCCACGATATGATCATGAGAGGCGCCGTAGTGGAGGGCTCAGGAAATTTCGACCACCTGGGGTTCTTTAACGTGCACTGACATCGCACAGTACACGGGCCTCAACATTTTCGCCTCTATCGATGTGCAGCCGCCGTGGCCAGGATTCGAACCGGCCTAATATTCTAATCGGTATGGTAACGTAAAATCAACGGACACACAATTTGTGCTCATGCGCTAGCTTTTCTTTCATATTAGAGATTGCCAATACGCACTTTTAACATACGCACCAAATCATCAAATGAAAAAAAAAAGAAAAGGAAATGTAAGCGCTGCTCTTTGTACGATCAAATCAGTGTTTGTCACGTGCCACTTAGAAGTGTGAACTTTTTTTGTACTATGCTTTGCGCTGCATTTACTTGAAGACATATGTAGTGTCGCAATAAGATATCAGGTACAGAAGAAAGGGAAATAGTCTCAGATAACGTCTAGATAAAGCAAGTTGATAATAGCCCACTGACATCAAAGAACTGCGCCAAGTCTTCCTCGAGTCCGTCCTGCGCAGGAAGAAAAGTATAACATTTGTTAGTATTTCATGGAAATTAAACGGTGGAGGTTCAAACATAAATGCAGTACATGAACTTACTGTGTTTGTCCCGCATTCACCTAGTCTTTTATCTAGGCACTGAAAACAAGAAAGGAAGTGTCACATGATTATTTCTTTTCTAATTGTCACAGTGCGAAGCCTTGATTGTGTTGTTATCTCACCTGTGATAGGCTTCCCACGTTTGGCAGCAGGACGTTATCGCACTGTGCTGTGCAGCGGGAGAGAAATGCAGGTTTTGGAAGCCGAATGCTATTGGTGTTATCTCATATGCGATCGGAGCCATTCCTGGCAGCATGCAACGACTGTACGTCAACCATCGCGCCTTGATATATGTTCACAAAAGCTTCGAACGCTGTGACAGAGACGTCCCAGTTTCTGTATCATGGAGACTTAACATGGAGTTTGTTCAGGAAATTATTTAATGAATGCCTGCAAGCAAGGTCGCGTAGAAACCTGATTTCGCGCTGGCGATTATGAAAACTTAATCGATAACTCCCAGGTTCATTTGTTAGCGATTCTTGTAGAGTTAAACACGATCATTACAGTGCTCATACGCATTAAATAAGAAATTATCGCTGCCGAGTGCTGAAGACTAGTCCACTTGATAGCAATTCAGCTAGTGGTTTCGTTCCATTTGTTAACCGCAGAAAAAACAACAGTCTCGCCTTAGATCTTTGTCGCACGCGTTCACCGAAGGCGTCCTTTTGTGTGTAAAGTCCGCGTGACAAATACTGCAATATAACATTACTTGATGCAAGCTCACAAACGATCAGACATCAACCGAAACGTGACATTACTGACTCGGTATAATTCTGCGTATGAAATATTAAAAATAAGATCACCCTATATGTGCTCTTGACGTTCTACAAGCACGTGTTTTGATACTTGGTGTGTCACTTAATTGTAATGGTATTCGCTAATCCTGAAAGAAACACAGACGTCGATTACGCATATGCGCTCTTAAAACTAGTACTTTTTTTCTCTGCTTTGCGGAACCATTCCAAAGAGCCAGTGTGCTCATTAGAACAACTGGTACAAGCTTTACAGCTCAAACTATATAAGGCGCCAGACAACACCAATGGGCAGAAGGTCAATGGGACAATTGCGGTGCTACTTAACGGTGCACTGTCGTGGCAATCTACCATCTACTGATAAGTTTTTGAGAAACATTGAGCAAGTAACGCGACAGAAATGGCAACTCACCGTGCGACCCTGTGATTGTTGAAAAAACGATGAGGCAGCTTAAGACCTTCCAAACGCTCATGGCTATGGCATTAAGACCTTGTGGCCGACTCCAGCAACACAGACACCTGAGCGGCTGTACTTTGCAGCGTAACCAAATTCCGATAAGTGACTGGTTCTTGCGGCGTTCCGAGCGCCCTTGTCAGGCAAACCGGGAAGCGAATACCCGTTCGTTCGAGTCCTTGGACCTGCTACGTCAGCCAAACACGTCACGTTATGGCGGGGAGAAGCCATTGTTTTACCCACGCTGTGTGGGGCTCCTTCCACTGGGAGAGTGACACAGCGTTTCCAAAAATCGGTGTTGAATTTGTAGGTATTTGTGGAGGTGTGTTTTAAAGTGAGAGGGAAGCTACCTTGTACACTTCCTTCGGGTCGCTTTAGTGTGTCAAGTACGGCCTGCTCTCCTTTAGCAGAATAGTTCAAACCGAGCCGCTTCTAAACACGTAACGAATATATTTCGATCATCGATTCTCTATACATTGTATGCCTGCCTTCGCTGTATTTGCTGTTGTCGGTGGTGCAGTTAATAATGATTGCTGATGGTCGCTGGTGTCTTACATGCCAGGACCATGATATGATTATAAGTCATGCCATAGCGGAGGTCTCCGGAAATTTCGACCACCTGGGTTTTTTAACGTGGGATTTAAACGTACAGGGTTCACGGGCCTGTACGACTTTTGGGTCAATCGAAAATGCAACCGCCGCAGTCGAACCCACGCCCTTCAGGTCAGCATCCGAGCGCCGTAACCACTGGATCATGCACCGTCGCCGACTGGTGGTATAGTCTCAAACGTCAGGCTGTGGCAGTGGAAGCGTCGTCGATAAGGTTGGTGACAATGATCATGTTCTTGTCTTGGTTTTTTCTGTTTACATTTCTAATCCAGTAAATAATGTAGTAGTGTACTGAACCAGGGTAACAACAATAGCAAAACAGAGGCAAATAAATCGCGAGCTCGAATCACAGATAGAAACTGTAGCACATAAGTAAAAATAATAAGTTTTAAAGGCCGCCGGCCAATATGTCGGCATGTTTATTTTATGCGCGCTTTCCGAATCAATTGTCTGAAGAACGTTAACGAGGCATGCCAAAGAAACAACAAAAAAGTGGCGTTTTCGCGTCCGAGAAACCTTGTCGGTACTGCTTTGAGCTGTATTTAAACGCGGGATTAAATTGGTGATAACATTACGCTCTGGCGTTCTGGGAACAAAAACTCGAGTTTATTTCAACTGTGTACATTTTACGGTCAAGACTTTGGAGAAGGCAGAGACGACGAGAGTTGTCGTTGCAGGACTCATTTATAGCTTGACATTGCCACCTGCGGTAGGACGGTGGCATGTTGGTCGACCTCATCGACCTGCGAATAGAACGAGAACACACGAGTGCGGGTGTTAACACAGAAATTCGAACTACAACTACAGAAATTCGAAATACTACTTCAGCTTATATGTCGTATAACACGAGCATTTCAAAATACGTCAAGTTTGGTCATATTTCTATGTTCATCACGTTTCGAATGTGTTTGAAGCCACTTCATTGTATCCAAAGGTCGGCGTACTCGACTTGTAAGGATTCCACTCTTCTTCCTCCTTAATTCTCGTTTCAATATGTTCATCTGGTTCCTTACCATGTACTCGGACGACTTAATTGACAGCAAAAAGCCATTGGGCTGTATCATAAAGACTGTTTAACTTGGGTTACCTTTATATGTCCCCATATTGATTTGGAATCACCCGAACGCCATGTTAACATAGCTTGTAAAGGCTAGCCTTCAATCACCTGTGCCGCATAGATGCACATCACTAGATGAGGAATGCGGCAATGCAATTCAACGAACTGTGCGTGTGTGTTACATCAAACGTAGCTTGCGATTGGTGGTCGTGAGTGTCATGATTGTGAGCGATGACGAAAGTTTATTTTGACACACACACACACACGCACGCACGCACACACACACACACTCACACACACACGTCGACGTTAACGCAAACACTGCACTCACACGACATAAGGACCATGTACTGGTTGACCACGGTGTTCAGGCTAGCAGGCAAAATTGCGTTCGTCCCTCGGATGATGTTGCACAGCGTGTCCAGGGACACGTCCGCGAAGCTGGAGTTGAGCGTGTACTGTAGCAGACACTGCAAGAGAAGGTGTTTCCTGTATGAAAGCCGTTCGGTGGCACTATTGCGGTAAGTACGGGACAAATGCGTTAGCGAAGCCTATCATCACCTCTGTTAATCAACGTAAATTACCTTTGTGGCCCACCCTGAGAAACAGTCCTATAGCGTTAAGCGAGTAAAGGCGTCAGGTCGTGCAGAGAACCATTGCATCGCTGCTTCATCACCAATATAAAGAGCATGTCATTCTGGGCTAGAAATAACGAGCGTAATTAACGAAGCTATGGTATATATGAGTGGTTGCCGTGACGAAGAGAACTCCACTTGTCGAAACGTTGGCTCAAGTTCCTTGTTCTTTCCTTGTTCTTCATTTTGAATTATCTCTTCATTAATAAAACAACAATGTGAATATAGTTTTCGACAGAAATAGCGCTAACTATATATTGCTGACGTTTGTTAATGTAGACGTTTAGTTAGCGATAAAAATCAAATGGAAACCGATCTTTACCACTAGGAAGTCCACGAAAGACGAGATCACAGACTCCTGTAAAGAGAACAAAGAAAGTACTTTGAAAATAGCTAAACTCCTTCTGCACCAAGAAATTTTGTTGCTGGGCTAGTTGGCTCCTCTTGTTATAGAAAACTGGTGTTAAGCGCATCTAATATGTATGTATGTATGTATGTATGTATGTATGTATGTATGTATGTATGTATGTATGTATGTATGTATGTATGTATGTATGTATGTATGTATGTATGTATGTATGTATGTATGTATGTATGTATGTATGTATGTATGTATGTATGTATGTATGTATGTATGTATGTATGTATGTATGTATGTATGTATGTATGTATGTATGTAGTCTTATGCCAACGTTCATTTTATTATATTATTATGCCGACGTTTCGGCCGGTCCCCGGCGTTTTTCTAGAAATTGCCATGATCATAAACACGGTGAACTGGTGAAGCATGGTGTATTGACGTGGGCAAAAAATTGCCGGAGCCGGCCCTTCAGTGGAACAAATGGACCCAGGCAGGTCACATAATGGTAAGAACACTTAACAATTGATCAGTTAGTACATTAGTATGAGGTATTAACCATGACATCCCTCGTCATGGCGTCCAGTTCAACATGAGAATAAATCTGAAACGTTATCAATGTTCTGAATGCCTCAATGTCCGTGGTACTACAAAATGCCGACGAGAAAACTTGTAATTACTGTTCTCTTAAGCTTCTGGTCTTTTAAACTTACGTTGATCAGCTGACCCCTCTCACAGAGCAGGGCGGTGTCGTCAAAGCACTGTAAAAGGAAAACATCAGGCTTGTGTTGCACGTCTGTGATACCTGAAGTATGTGCGGTGTGTGCGAAACAGTACAGCACACACTGCTCGTTCTAGCGTGCTCAGTATCGTGAGCTTACCACTCCGAAGGTGTTAGGGAAGCCGAATGAGATCGTCCCGTTACATACTTCATTGTCGCGCCTCGGCGTTGAGTACTTCGACGCCATCGACGAAGGGTCAAAAGGAGCTGAAATAGGCAAGGTGGTGGTTGTAGATAAAACCATGATTCATATTTGCACGGACGTACGATAAGCTGAGAATATAACCGCGGATCATTAATTCCAAGACCGCAATGGGTGGGAAAAGTGTTCTTATACGTAAAATTTATCTGCTCGTGCTCGGCAATATGCGCGCCACTCTTCGCTCTATAAGACAAGTGTGAGTTTATGCTCAAAACAACTTCTTAAGAATGGTGTTTATTCATTACTCCAAGTAATCCTTAGGTACGAACTTACGCTTTTAATGATATGCTAAACGTGGGCGATGAGATGCTTCCCTTCATCACTGCGTCTCTATACGTGAAACAGTACATCCGTCAAACTATGGTGTGCATTTTCAATCGCGACACTGCCGCGATAAACTAGACGGTGCCCGCCTCTTCAACAACCTTTTTATGCTCATATCTACGGACATGGGATAGCAATTTAGTAGGACCCGTAGGTGCTTCAGTACGCTTGTCGGCCGATAGGCATAGCATATATGCTACAAACCACTCTCACTCCGTAACTATAGAAAGCACGAATGAGTGAAATTCTCGATATAGGAGAACTTTTTTGCGGCAAGTATGACTTCGTGATATCGAAAATAATAATCGAAAGCGTTTTCCATCCCAAAACCATGTTATGATTATTAGAGACGTCGTACTGGGATGCTCCGGAAGTTTTGATCACCTGGGGTTCTTTAACATCGCACTGTACACGAGCCTCAGCATTTCGTCTCCATCGAAACGGCGCCGCCGTAGCCGGAGATTCGATCCCGCGACCTTCGGGCTAGCAGTCGAGTGTCATAAGCACTAGACCACCTCGGCGGGATTTCGTTATATCGAAGGTTGACTGTACTTTCCTTCGTATTTCGTACGTCGTCTCCCGGAGTTCCGCAGAGAGGATTTTTGATGTAGGGAACTCGTAACTGTACACCTTGTGCGCTAGTTCAGCCTATCACAGTGGGCGCTTTGCACATTTTCTTCGTGATCATCTAGGACAGTGCGGCCCGCGTGCCTAGCTCTGCATGCTGCACCAATTATAATTACTAAAATCATTACAATACAGACGTGTACCGTGCACAAAGCTGTCAAAAACGGTAGAACACGTAGCCGTTGTGCGGTCGTGAGCTACCTAAAGACTTACACTTCGGTTCGAACGGCACCAGCTTGTTCAGCAGTGAGAGGAAAATCTTCTGGGTGAGCACGAGGGCCTGGTATGGACTCCACCGATAGAGCAAGCCGCTGATTGTGCACTGCGGGTGAAGATGCACAATGTCAGGAATTATCATTTGATACGAGTACGCAAGGACACACAGGAAGGGAAGGAAGGAGCAGGCTGCCAAGTGCTGCCGAGGGGGGCACATCACCTGCCTGTATACTCTTCCAGGACGAGGGTATAGACAAAGGAAGTGAAGGTAGGACGAGAGATGAGGTAAGAAAATAGAAAAAAAAGGAGAGAGAAAAGGAGGAAGAAAATGACGAATAAACCACCCATAACGAAGTAAAAACACAGGGAAAATGTCTCTGAGCGGGAGCCCAAATCAACACTCTGGAACAGGGCTCGACGGACCTGGTTATCATAAAGTGCGTCTGAAAAAAATCTCGGAGAAGCACTGGAACCACTCAGTAAGAAATAAACCGGCATTTGTAGACTAAGAAAAGAAACGTATGTCGATACCGCTGACTGCGAAGCTCACTCGGCATTTTGGTACCGGCTTTAATGGGATTCTTGTACATTGAGGCGACAGGTTTTTAAGCTTAGTGCCAAGGCGACCCTGAGGAAACGGTGGCAAGAAAAAATTAAAAGTAAAAAGACGCGTTCCGAAATACCCAAATATCGTGTGTCGCTCACTTTGTATATCTATCAAAATTAGCGCGTAAGGGTACAAATGTGTGACAAACGTAACTGACAAAGTGCTGAACTACTGGACTATCTTCACGGAGGGGATGGGCCAGTGTTTATTATTATTATTATTATTATTATTATTGACAACACCGTTTGTTCTCCTCCTCTTGGTTAATAGACGAAGGACGAGCGAACATAGCGACGCGAGTGAAATCGGGAAATCGCAGGAAAATTAACCGGAAATTTTCAGTTTGCTGCTGTACACTAGATCCCTCCCCCCCCCCCCCCCCCCCCCGCCTCTCGTCCTCCTTCCTAGACGGAATGTTGCCTGGAAACAAAAAGCAGGCGTAGGGGGAAAAAGGCTTACCGAAAACAATTGTGCAAGTCCTGGCAGAAGCGTCTTGGGGCGTCGAACGAACATGCAAAGTGAAGACGCAGTTCAAAAGTTAAAACATGATACGCACTGATATTACAAATTCTTTCCATCTCCGCCAAAACGTAACGCGCCTGTAAAGACGCTGTTGCGTGGCGCCACCATGAAATTTCACGCACTTTGGCTCTAACAAAAGTTGTGCGCGGAAACTTGAAAACTAAAATTCACAACATTTAGTCAGTGAAAATATTCGTGAATACTTGTTTATATTGTTATAGCGGGGTAGGCATTCCAAATACAGAAAGAAAGAAAATGTTACAACAGATGTGTGCAGGGAAGGTGATCGCATTGTTGGAAACTAAAGTGGCACCATTTCTGCGAGGAAGCAGGGAAACCTGTGCAGAACAATGGCAACAGATAGAGCTTGTTAACGAAAATCTCTCACAATTATTGTTGTGAAACAGGTAACTCTAACCAAGTCTATCAGTAATGATCGAATAAAAGGTTAACAGCGAACTACGAGCTTCAGGTACATTCTCACTAGACAAGCGAGAAAACGCCAAAGCTAATGTGCATCAGAAAAAAATACATAGGTTCATCACATGAGCAGCTGATAGAACTAGTTCTGCTTCGTGTAATAATTTCAACTTGATACGTGGAAAGACATGCTGAGGAAAATAGTGTGGAAAATAAATAAGCGAAATAAAATTGTCAGGGCAAGGACCGAACCGTCTTGAAATGCCTAGAGTTCCTACATATACATAGCTTAAACATAATTTCCTTTGTGCTATCCCTGCTACCTAATTTGTGTCGCACAGCTGAAGAGAACTGTTCACTTGTTCTTCATTTTTCACATGCGGGTACTCAGATAAGTTACTGTTCCATAAATCATGTGGTCATATAGGACCAACCGTGACAAATAATAATTTTTACTGTCCTCACATCGTCCTAAATTTATGTAGCTACTTCAGCTCAGTTTAAAGCTTTACCACGGAATCTGACCCCTCTAAGAAAACCAGTGGTTAAATGCTAAACGCTTTCTTTCATCAGCTGTCCACGTGGATAGCAAAAACACATACGGAGTGTGGGAATAAAAGTAATAATAAAAAGGGTAGATACCTCTCTATTCTCGCACAAATACAGGTCCCAACCAAGACACTGAAATGGGAAAGAAATGAATAAACATTAGTGACAAAGTACATTATACTCTTGCGTGTAAACCTCATAGATTTGTTGCCCAAACAATTTGTCTGCTTTGGTGACTCAGGAGCAGCCACGATGATGTTACTGACATTCCTGAAGTCGGCACGTGTATGTTACAGCCTTCAGACGATGAACACGTAAGTGCGTGCGTGATTGAATCTATCTATCTATCTATCTATCTATCTATCTATCTATCTATCTATCTATCTATCTATCTATCTATCTATCTATCTATCTATCTATCTATCTATCTAGCTGTCTGTCTGTCTGTCTGTCTGTCTGTCTGTCTGTCTGTCTGTCTGTCTGTCTGTCTGTCTGTCTGTCTGTCTGTCTAAACGCGATAGCGCTAAGGGGCTCGCCTCGCAGAAGGTGCAGGCGTCGGTGCCGGCATCGGCAGAGGTTTAGGCCGGAACGCGTACTGGGAAAGCGAAACCGTCTTTTTTATCGCTCTAAATAAACCCGCACGATACAACGAAACAATGTGCATTATAGATTGCAGGGCCAGGATTCCGAACACACACCTCGTCTAAACGTTTCAGAGAACGTTTGACGACCCCTTTAACAGTGTGTTACGTAGGAGCTTTTGTAGCGACAGGAATTGCATGGTAATCATTACCTTTCCGATGCCGAGGACGTCGGGCAGGTTGGCTGTGATACAGGAACCTTTCATTGGCGGTGGCAGAGGCGGCTGTGGTGGCTCCTTGGGTGGTCCTGGGGGAGGTCCTGGAGGCACACCGTCACCTGTTTCTTTTGTTACAGAACACACAGAAGAAATCGTTACATACTGAAAGATGGAGCGGACGTGTTCTTTATTCTTTAAATGGGATACCTTTCTGTGGTGGTGGCGGAGGAGGTGGTGGATTTTTCGGTGGTCCTGGTGGAGGTCTTGGAGACACACCACCGCCTGTTGGAGGTCTTGGAGACACACCACCGCCTGTTGGAGGTCTTGGAGACACACCAACGCCTGTTGGTTTTGTCATAGAAGACATATGTATAAGCGGTGGTTGTACTGAAAGTTAAAGTGCACGTGTTGTCGAATCTCTACAGCGGGGTGCTCGTCTATACCACTGCTAGATCTCTGGGCTCACCCACCTTCCCATCATGCCTTCCTCCCGGACTCGAACAGCGATGCAGAGTAGGTGCCCGCACGAGTTTATAGAACTGGCTATAGTTGTGACATCTACTCATCCACTTCAAAACAACGACATTAGGCGTCCTGTAAGCGCACGCTGGAGACAGAGACAATGACGGACACATCGCGAACGCTGATTTTTGTCTCGTCTTTCTGCTTGTCTTTGTCTCCAGCGTGCTCTTCTCGTATGGTATACCAATTCGTTCAGTTTTCTGCTTTGTTGCCTCTCAACATTAGCCAGCATATTTGAAACCTCTATGGTTGATGGATGGAAGCAACTTTATTGGTAATCCGGCGAAGTTCAACGACCCGGGCTCAGGTCTACCATGAGGGGACCTGGAAGCCTTGCCTTGTCGCCATCTCTTGGTCCTGATGGACTGCTCGCACTTTTTTTTTTTTTTTTTGAGGTTGGAGATGGGAAGAGCGGCGGCCCACTTCGAGGCAAGGGCTGCAAGGGCTCCCGGAGCTACTCTGAAATCTCTACTACTATACTCTTGCTATCTCTTCTCAAATGATTGACTGACGCTTGTACCTTGTCATAATCGTCTTCAGAAGGATCGTCGCCTTATAACTACCACTGCAAGATATTTTTTGCGACGTTATTATTTAAACGGTTTTTGACATTAATGTATTAATGTATTGTTCAAGCAAGTATGCGTTTTGTCTTCCGTATTTTAGTGTGTGCACATACCATAATTCACACACGTGTCAAGTTACGTTGGTCTTCGAGGTTCATCACTCTTCCTTATGTCGCATCCTTCTCCAAGGAAAGGGGATCAAACTTGATTGATTGATTGATTGATTGATTACGCATAAACACAGCCCGGCTGCGGCGTTTTTACCCTGTGCCGGTTCGCTCGTCTCTAGGCCACTTGGCCACTACTAACTAGGTTTCCCTGGAAACATCTTGTACCAGAGGAACGCGGATTTCGGCCAGTTTCTATGGGACATGACAGTCCCTGGAACATGACGGCCGGGATCCTTGGAACAATCTTCACACTAAGGTGGTATCCCCATCGAGTGTCCACACTAAGCGGGGTTCCCTGGTTCACCAGGATCCCCACTTATTGTGGACTCTCCGGGATCCCAGTCTATCATGGGCACCCGATCAACATAAAGTGAACGTAAACACAATGGTAGAAAACACAATACCAACTAGGCCAGCAAGCTGTGGTGTTAAAACATAAGTGAACGTTTTGCCCTGGGAGCTCCGCTTATATACGGGGCGTCCCAACATAAGTGAACGACCAACATGTGTAAACGTCCCCTTTGTATGGACACTTCATCAACATAAGTGCCCCGCCACGGTGGTCTAGTGGCTATGGTACTCGGCTGCAGATCCGAGGGTCGCGGGATCGAATCCCGGCCGCGGCGGCTGCATTTCGATGGAGGCGAAATGTTGAGGCCCGTGTGCTGTGCGATGTCAGTGCACGTTAAAGAACCCCCAGGTGGTCGAAATATCCGGAGCCCTCCACTACGGCGTCTCTCATAATCAGAGCTGGTTTTGGGACGTTAAACCCCACATAACAACATAACAACATCAACATAAGTGAGCATGGGACCGGACTCCCACCCTCAACTTTGTCCTCCAGTGCAAACTTTATTGCCCGCGGAGTATTGAAACAGAATACAAAGCTGCTTACCTGGATGGCCAGGTTTTAGGTGAGGGAAGCACTGATGGCTCTTGGCTATGGGAAAACAAAATTGAGGTTCACGTAATTAAGGACGCCATTAGAATAGCTAGTTGTTGAAGTACATTTGTACTTCGATATTGTATGGCATTGATATGTAATGATCAAGAAGCAGTGAGATACCCTGCCGTCGGAATCAGAATTTCAACGACTCAAAACTCGCCTTATCAAAGATGGCATCGTTACAAAAACACTGTACTTTGCATCGAGTCGATCACGCTCCACCCTAATTATTTATGACGTCAGCAGCGTGCAATTTCAGTGCCCTTCCACTATGTGAAGAAGGCTGAACGGCGAAGCTGTCGTGGTGAAATCATCCCAAAGCTGTAAATATTCTGTCAACGCGACTCGACAGATGTACATACTATTGGTTGAACCTGGAATAAAATGCTTTCTGCCTTTGGTTCACCTTTGGCACTTTTCAGTCAGTTAGATTAACACTTCATTCGCTTAATTCACATTTGATTAATATCAGAACACGTTTATTCCACTTTATGCGCTCTTGACTCATTTTAATTCTCACTTGGTTCCCGCCCCGCCTCGGCCGCTGCATTTTGATGTTGAGGCCCGTTTACTGTGCGATGTCAGTGCGTGCTTCAGGTGGCCGAAATTTCAGGAGTCCTTCACTACGCGTCCTCTCTCATAGTCATATTGTGGTTCCGGGACGTAAAACCCCAGAAATTAATAAATCATTTCTCACTTAGTTGACTTAATTCATACTTTTTTTTTCTTATTTTGCGTGTGGACCACTGCTCCACGTCTTGAACTGCCTCTTGTGTCATCCGCCCACTGTGGAATCTTTGCATGCGTCGTTTTGTTCGCCGACGCGATTCGGTAGAACTAACCACGCATGACAGCTTCTCTGTAGAAACTATTAACACGAAAGGCGAAATGCATCGAACACTTCGCTGAGGTAGCTTTGGGTGGATGATATCAGCACCAGTCTGAGATCGATGCGTATTGAACCACCTAAATCGATAGTCCAGTTTATTTGCACCCTTTGGGCATCATAACCGTTGCTGTTTTTAGTGCCATAAATACCCAACGTAACTATTTGTACCTGAGGAAGCAGGCACATATGTCATCAAACACATGTACCGCAGTGCTGAGGTAGTTTCGGGTGGATGATATCAGCATCATGTCTAAGGTCGATGCGTATCGAACCCTGTAAGGTAAATCGATAATCTAATCTATCTGCACCTTTTGCCCATTACAGGCGTTGCTGTTTTTCGTGCCATAAAACCTAACCTAACTATTTGTACCTGAGGAAGCAGCCACGGATACCAGCAAGAGCAGTAGGCCAAACGGTAGCAGGGCCTTGCGTGTCTCCATCAGCGCCAGATGTGTGGAAACGACTACCGAATGCGTCGCGTGTCCTCTTTTTTAAACGGCCTCTTTTTTAAAGCTCCCTCCCCTAATGTCCCTGAACAGTGAAGACGCGACCCGCCTACGCAGGTGGTTTTACTAGAGAAACATCCACACGGCAGTGCGAAATCAAAATGGGCACTAACGTTAAAGATGACTTTTGTCCGTACTGATAAATTCCCCTTTTCACAATGCCAAAAAGCACCAGTACTGCGAGAAGGCGCTTGGAAGGCCACGAGACGCTCAAAAAGAAAGTACAAGTATGGCGCACCATAGTACCAGTGGCGAAGCCGTTCTGAAGTGTCTGCATTGCGAGTGACGTCATAATTTTTTGACGGCGTCTGCCTACGTGATCATTTGTCGGTAACAATTATACGCACTGTCTTCTAAGGAAGCCGGAGATCTTATGTGAGGCGTTCCACGAAATTGCAATGACTCACGGAGGCTAGAATATACAAAAACAAAGAGTTCATGATTCCATATTCTCTAATTTCCGGATCGAAATTGAAGAATGATGCTCTGGATTTCATTTTGCCTTGTTATTTTGAACGTAACATGGCAAGACTAACGACGTTACAGTTGCTGAAGAAAAATTTATCAGTGTAAGCAACTTTATGGCGACACCTTAGTGTTCAATCAATCAATCAATCAATCAATCAATCAATTTAGTAATTATCTATCTGTCCTATTAGTAAATAATTAGTTTTGATTGACTGATTCATTACCCCATGAAATATCTGCGTCTTCCTTTTACGTCCAGGTCATCACTTGCCACTATCGTAAGTGTAGTTACCAGTGAATACAGCTAGGCATGTGTGTCAACGTCTGCCTGAATGCGTGTTTTTGTACCTGCGTACTTCTCTGTCTCCCGGTGCGTGGCTCTCTCTCTCTCTCTCTTCCATCTGCTGTCTTGTGAGAGAGAGAGAGCTAAAGGCGCGCGTTGACCATGGAAACGCTTTCTTAGATGAACGCTCTACCAGCTCGCAAAGAGGGAGAACGCGCCCTCACCCGCGAGAGACAACGTTGGCGCAGGCAGCGTCTCCTAGCGAGTTTCTTGATTGAGAAATACCGACTGCTCTCGTTGGAGAACCGTTCACCGGCCACCCATATATATATATATATATATATATATATATATATATATATATATATATATATATATATATATATATGCACTGGATCTTGACTTGCAATGAAGTGCCGGTGGGAGATTTCACTTGTGCATAGTTGAACCATAAGGATTCGTAGCGTGCGCGTTAACTAAATTAATCCGGAACACGGCACGATCTACGATGAAATTCCCCAGCTTCGCCCACTCACCATCATTCACTCCGTGGATATGCTGTAATTTTTTTTTGAACTTCCTTGGCCCACCCACAGTACTGCACGCTCGCCTACAACTCGAGAAACAGAGCCCACCGCCTCAAGTTCGGCACCTGGTGTCCCCAATTTATTTCTCACACTTTATCAAACTACTCCGGGCCCTACAGATACCCACGTGGCGGGCGGAACAGAAAGAAGTATTCGAGCCTGAATATTCAACGAAATGTGAAAGCATATTTCTGAAGGCCAGCTCTCAGTGGGACAGCAAGTGTTGGTTACACGTTCCACGCAAGTGTTCGGTACACATTCATTCAGCAACGCCTGCAACCCCAACCGTGGTCCCCTGCAGGATGTTTACCCAGATGTGCCGGAGGACTAGACTGGTGGGCATCCCCACACTTGTGCAGTGTATACTTATGATGCCACCTGTATAGATGGCGGGACGTCAATATTTTAAGTGCGTAGCACTTCAGGGGCTCGTCTTGTCGACGACCGTCGTCTCCTCCTGTCGCGTGCTCACGCTTCCCGCCGATACCCACGACGCATAAGAGAGGGCGCCACTGCTTCGCTGAGCGCGCTATTTCTCCTTCCACGGCATTTCTCCGGTGCGAAGCGAGAATTGCTGGGTTGCTCGTGCTACGCACTTTCTGCTGTGAAACCTTTCTCCCCCTAATGCAGAGCGCTTATGGTAAGGATAATATCGTAAGTCATGACATACTTGCAGGCACCCTGCAGCCCTACACTGTTAAATCTAGTCGCCTACGTATCCTTGGCACGTTGCCCCAGGCCAAGACGACATTAAGCTGAACTCCAAACTTTTTCGCTGCTCTGGCATATATCACACAATGAAAAAAGCAAATGTGAGCTAACGCGAGGAAAAATAGCGCGATAAAACGAGAGTGCGGTCTCCATGACACCTTTTGAACTTCTGTCATGTGGGTTTTTTTGAAAGCTTGTTCAGAAGCCGACCTAATTTCAATGCATGAAGGGTAGACCTTGGCGTTACCAGGGCCTTCTAAAGCAAAAAGTACTACCATGCATTCCTCAACTGTGGCTTGTCTTCCTTTGTTTTCGTTCATTTGGCTGCACTCATTTTTTCCCTTTTTTTTTTTTGAAAAGTATTATAGCTATAAGCAACGCCTTTACGGTGCAGCGGCTTCAAACATTTTACTAGGTGTGTGCTACTGTGTCCTTAATTCCAATGCCGCTTTCGTCGAGGAGTTGTGTAAAAGTGTAATTTTCCCTTTCTCATTCTTTTGCCATTGTTGTATACATTCTGCGTGATCCAGGAAATCAGCCTTGATTTCTTACCTTACTCTGGTAGCGCTTCTGTTGATTCCACCACCTTACTCATTGGACTTTTAAAATAATCTCAAAGTGCCGGTGAGTCGATCCGCCGACTAAGCACGTCGAGTTTAGCCTTGGGCCCTGCACACTACGTACACCGGAAGCATCACGTATGATAATGTTTATGGCGACCATAGTTTACGATGCTCAACTATTCATGTTCTCATATCGTGTACTATGTGATGTCAGTGCACGTTAAAGAACCCCAGGGGGTCGAAATTCCCGGAGCTCTCCACTACGGCGTCTCTCATAATAATATCGTGGTTTTGGGACGTAAAACCCCATAAATTAATCAATCATATCGTATACACGAAAATTAAGCAAACCGTCTACAAGAAGACAGGCATAACCAAGTACGTGCCCCGCCACGGTGGTCTAGTGTCACTCGGCCGCTGATCCGAAGGTCGCGGGATCGGATCCCGGCCGCGGCGGCTGCATTTCGATGGAGGCGATATGTTGAGGCCCGTGTGCTGTGCTATGTCAGTGCAAGTTAGGGAACTCCATGTGGTCGAAATTTCTGAGCCTTCCACTTCGACGTCTCTCACGATCATATCGTGGTTTTGGGATGTAAAACTCCAGAAATCATTCAATCAACCAAAGACACGAACTATGACATAGGTTTGGAAGGGAACTTGCCGAAGGAAGGACTCGCAGATCCCACGTAGAAAGCGGCCCTTGGAGATTTCTTTTCCTCAGGCGTTACGTGTAGCGTGAACGTCTTTGTGCTAGTTTATAGTAGTTGTGTGCTTAACGCGGGCTTATCAGGCTTGTCGGAAGTACTGTTGTGCGCTGTGTAGTACGCAGACGTCTATTTTGTCGATGAGAAATGCACCCTGCGGTGCGCTTATGTGCATATAGTAAAGAGTCGTTCGTTCTAGAATTCCTACGAGGCTGAGCGAAACTGGGACGCAGCCTGCTGAGTGACAGTAATAAAGATCGATTGCTGTAAGGGGAGCGGTTAACATATTACAACCACGTGGAAACGGTCTACCGTGGAGGAGGGATAGCATACTTGGCTTTGCACCGCAGGGTCGCGGTTTAGGCTGCTAGACCCCACCGCGGTACAGATTGCCAATTCCCTATGAATGTTTGACTTTATGAGCGAAAAAAATAATCTGCACATTTATGCGCGATGTGCTGCGATTCTGTTGGCCATATGCTTACACGATAAAAATATATCACTGTGGAACGTGTTGCTTCGCTGATGACAAGCGTTACGATGTCCACTTACAGCACTGCGGCATCAACAATATAAATTTGCGAACACATTTAAAATGATACAGCTGCTTTCAGTCGGATATTGCTTCGTATTTTTTATGAGTCATTGTCATAACTGAAAATTGCCTACCGCATGGAATGTCACTAAACTTGATCCTATGTTCAAATCGCAAGCAGCAGTGCAGCTAATGAAACCTGTCCTCTTTGTCTAGCATGCATCTTTGCAGTTTCCCGCAGTGCGTCTGCACTGTGCCGCAGTCACATTGAACCTACGAGTAGTTTACTCCTTATTGTCAACAAGTTTTTGGAAGAGGGTTGTCTTATCCTGCGTACTGGGTGATGTTTTAAGGTGGCTTGCGATCTGACTTCCTGCCTTTAGACTAGGACGCAAGGTTTTTCACGGAATTGCTTGCTGTAACTTAATTGATTAACAAATTGCAGGCTCTTCCCGCCGACCAATTGACATCGCCGTCGATTGAAATTTGCTTACTGCAGCGTCAGTAACTTACGAAAGCCCCGCCACGGTGGTATAGTGGCTATGGCACTCGGCTGCTGATCCGAGGGTCGCGGGATCGAATCCCGGCCGCGGCGGCTGCATTTCGACGGAGGCGAAATGTTGAGGCCCGTGTGCTGTGCGATGTCAGTGCACGTTAAAGAACCCCAGGTGGTCGAAATTTCCGGAGCCCTCCACTACGGCGTCTCTCATAATCAGAACTGGTTTTGGGACGTAAAACCCCACAAAACGACACAAAACAAAACAACGAATTTACGAAAGCTAGCAATTTGTCCTTTTTTCATTTCGCACGTCATGGTATATCAGGAGTGCCTCGGGAAAGCGGCTTCGATTTTTCACTCCTTTTATTTAAGTTTGCGTTTATGGCATCTCTGTTAATAATGAAGTAATTTGGAGGGTTTGAAGTGCCAAAGCCTGGACATGATTTGGTGGCACGCCGTGGCGGAGGGCTCTGGAAGTTTTGACCGCCTGGGGTTCTTTAACGTCCACTGAGATCCCACAGCACACGGACCTTTAGCATTTTAGTCTCTATCGAAAATGAAACCGCCGCTACCGGGTTTCAACCCGCGTCCTTCGAGCCCGCAGTCAACACCATGGTCAACTGCAGCGGACTGGTCGTCATAGCACTGGCTCTGTCCACTATATTATCTACACCAATTTGGTGGCATGGCGGTAGCCTCCTGTTCTACAACTTACGGCTCGCCATGGCAAGTGCTGGACAATCTGCATGGAGTGGACACAACAATCCTGACTTTTGTGGAAGAGCGTTTTCACAGCGAAGCCGTTTAAGAGTTTCGTAAGTTGTCGTGTCACGAAGTATGACCTTGAAATGACCTTAGCTTGCACCCAGCCTACGCTGTCTACCAGCATAACTTTGCATGACCTCGACATCATGCTACATCATGTAACATGAGGTAACGACGACAAGTGACCGGAAGATGAAGATGAGGAAGGGGAAGAAGAGGACGACGAGGATGAAGATGAAGTTATTGGTGATGAAGAAGAGGAAGGACGATGAATGTGAAGAAGAGGAAGATGAAGGTGAAGAATAGGAAAGTCAAGGAGGTGAAGGTGAAGGTGCTGAAGAAGTTGAAGAAGAAGAAGATGATGATCCAGACCAGCCAAGTTCCCATCAACTTCACTGCTTCGCTAGTCTTGCGCCACTATTGCAAGCTGCCCGTTTATCTCGCGCGGAATGAACTTTAGTTGGAAGTTTGGCATCCGTCCTTTCGTAATGTCTTCGCGTGTCTCGTAGTTAAGTTTGCGCCGAAAATAAGCTTTATTGTAGTACGAATACGACTTGGTCCTTATATATTTCTTTAATTGACCGATTGGAACCAGACAAGCCAGCTATGGTACAACGTATAGCCTTTATTGCATTTTTTTTAACGCTTGGGAGTGTAGACATTGGAGAATGCCGACACCACGACAGCTATTGGCAAGACTCATTCACGCAGCTTGCCAACCTGGGGTCTTTCGACGACGAGTGGATGCTTATCATCGACCTGCGAATATATAAAAAAAACGAACATACCTTGGTGAGTTCAGGGAGTATGTTTGCCGAGGCCAGTTGGTAAGACATTATTCTGAATACTTAAACAGGCCCTGCAACACTTTTGAGCATAGCCAGAAAACCGTGCGAATCAGTCGATGAGGTTCCTTTGAACGTGCGCGACATAGATTACTGCACTACTAACGCACAAGAAAACTTAAAATTTGGCTTCAGACTCAGCTGGAAAGCGCTTGCTCTTCTTTCAACAAATGACGTCACTGACACCACAGGCTGGGCTGCTTGACTTTTCTCGGTTTTCTTAAACGTCGATACATACACATTGTCAAATTTGTTGAACTCAAAATGAACAAATAAAACAACGGCGGACGATCTTTTCACGACTATGACACCAACAAATGCCATTTTCGCCTCAAGCGGCGAAGCCCCCCCCCCCCCCCCCTACCCTGTGACGTCATTTGTTGAAAGAAGAGCACACGCCTCCCAGCGGTAACAATCCAAGTTGTAAATTCGACGTTGTGTGCAGTGCAATAATATTGGATTGAAGTATTCACGGAAGCTTCCACGACTGATATGCGTCGTTTTATGGCTAGGTCCGAAAGGTATTGCAAAGCCCTTTAAGCGAAGCTTCTTTAAGTAAAGCACGAGGATGAAAAGGAACTGAGGAAAGACAGGCAGGATAGCCAGCATGGTTAGACAACTGCAAAGATAGCGTTACAGTTGCGTAACAGGGTCGCTTCAGTCAAGGACACAGGAACTGAACCCACACATGATGCTGAGGTAGAGGTCAACAACGTCCGTCACGCCATCGGGCAAAATTGCGAACGTTCCTCGGATGACGTTGCACAGGGTGTCACGGGACACGTCAGCGAAGCTCGACTTTAGCGCGTACTCCAAGAGACACTGCGAAAGAGCGACAGCGATCAGCGTCAAATATCGTTTTGCGTGCGGTAATAATGAGTCAGAATTTCGTTTAAAGTCCAGTTGTCTTCACAGCCAACGTTATCAAGTGATAGTCAACTTGTCAAAACACTTTTTGACGGATATACATAACATAACATAATCAAAAGAAGAGGCGTGCAGGACACGGACACAAGAAGAGCAGTGAACACCACGAACGCCGACTAACAACTGAAGCACAGCACAGAGGCGAAAAAGAAAGAAGACACACAGCTTATCTGCGCATGCTCGGAATGACAGGTGGCGCTACCATTCCGAGCATGCGCAGATAAGGTGTGTGTCTTCTTTCTTTTTCGCCCCTGTGCTGTGCTTCAGTTGTTAGTCGGCGTTCGTGGTGTTCACTGCTCTTCTTGTGTCCGTGTCCTGCACGCCTCTTCTTTTGATTATGGAATGTTACCAACTCGCTCAACTTTCTGTCCTTTTGACGGATATCCAGCGCTTAATGCAATGGCTAAGAATCGAAGAACTTTAAAGGTGTTGAGACACCAAATTTTCTGGCTGTGAATAGCCTGCAGCAAGCTTCCTCTGTAGACAAGGACACTCAGTGCGCAATGTTGGACACAGAAAGGGTTTCAAATATATTTTAACTCCCTTCCAAAAAGTGCCGAAATGCTTGTTCTCGCGATCGAGACCCATGGCACGCGCCACTGACACCTACGTCACTGTGCTGGAAGCAAAACGAAAACTTTAGTGACGGTGACGTCATACCACATCAGAGTGACGTACACTGAGACGGTGAACCGCCGAACTGGGCAAGCCTAGACGAATGTTGTTTGCATTATAAATGAAAGGATTATAAATTAAGTGCTATGGCGCGTCGTAGGATATTTCGCAGAATTCTTTTTTTCAATATTATCCAGCATATTTCAACGCCCTGCGGCTCTTACGGCTTATCACAGAAGAGGTGAGGAAGCAATATTACACTAATAAACAATGAGTAATAATTCACTAATCATATTGGGCCACTCATAGTCAATGTGCCATGAAGGTATTTGTTCAAATATACGGGGTAGGTATAATGCAACGGCCTGTTTCACGCTGCATTTGTAAATGGCACATTTTTTGAACGCGTATGATGTCGATTATATCCGCCTGAAGCAAGAGAAACAGTTGCTCAGTATTGAACAACTAGTGGATAGTTAATGTGATCAAAAATATGCGCAAGCATTAAATGATATGACCAGCGGAGCAAGTGACAACTTCCCATAAAAACGGCAGCGCACAAAGGCGGGGCGCAGTGACCACTCCGTGAAAATCACACCTATGCCGGTATGCTTAGTTTTGAGACAGAACTTTTCACCAGGTGGGTGTCTTTGCTCTAACACTTCGTGCTTGCAACTGTTCCTTTAACAGCGATTTGTCCCTCGATTAAGGCGCATGCCACCAGAGCCAGAAAATATACTGCGCACATAATCAGGCAAAACAAGATCATGAAACATTGATGTCCGATATTCTTCAGTGCCCAATAAAGCTCGAAAGAGTGCTAACGTTGATAACGTCCTGGTTAGCGACAAAAACGTGATGGGAATCAATCCTTACCAGTACGAAATCTACGAACGATGAAATCAGAGACTCCTGCAAAGAGAGCGAGCAAGGTACAAATGAGACGACAGATTAATTCCCTTTTGCATTTAAGCACCACAAAACACACAGAATCGTTCGTCAAAATGCATAGCCATCGTATAGTCTGTGGAGTTCTACACTCATGCGATGAGACGTATGCATTCGAACTTCCCTATGACGAATTAGCGCTGGAACCATGAACTACTTCGCTAAATCGGATGTTCGTTGTAAGAGGAGGCTTAAATATCGGCAAACAAATCGGCAATCTCGCTGACGCAAAAATCTTACATACAATAAGCGCGCTAATCCGAGATTCAAAACCACCGCAAAGAAGGCAAGCCATCCCTACCTGGCTGCTTTTGACTTTTCAAACTACAGTTACTGGAACATGAGGTAACTGCGTGGCGCAGCCAGTCAAATGCGCATATCTATCTATCTATCTATCTATCTATCTATCTATCTATCTATCTATCTATCTATCTATCTATCTATCTATCTATCTATCTATCTATCTATCTATCTATCTATCTATCTATCTATCTATCTATCTATCTATCTATCTATCTATTCGTGCCATTTGAGCGAAATTTTAACAATAAAAATATCGCTATGAATTATCTTTCAATATTTAGTTCACGTTTTTACGTTAACGTTATTGTTCCGAGCCATGCGCAAACCGAGTATTTCTTCGTTGCAGCTGATATCGCAGCTGCCCTCGCACTTTTTGTTTCGTAGTAAAAAGTCACTGAAATGAATACCGGCCAACCGAAGTTCTTGTTCAGTTTGCTATAGCCGATAATTCCCCATATCAGTGTTCATTATAATGAGGTTCACCTATTGGGTGGACGGTTGGTTGGTTGTCTGAGCCAGTGTCTGAGCCAGCGTGTGCGTGTTATTGCTGTTCTCGTGGAACTGTGTTATTGTGGTCGTGCCGGATTGCTTGGCATACTGAGCCACGCGCGTTGAACGTTCATCACACTCGGGAGTCAAGGAGCAGCCGGCGCCCTATTTGTACACAATCTCCATATACCATATCAACAACAACAACGACATGTCCTGCAGAAAGTTAGTTCTATGGATAATTTCTTTTATCTTTAGAGAGACCACTTCCGTGAAAGATAAGTAATATGACACTATAAGTTTAAAGCTGAATGAGGTAGTTGTTACGTCACAGCCTAGGTTTAGTGCAGAAGAGTCATCTATTCTCAGGGTAATCCATGAAAACAACTAAATGACGAGAGGTGTAAATTAAGGTCCGCTTAACATTTGAAAGGCCCGGGCATATATTCCTAACTTACGTCGATCAGATTTCCCTTCTTGCAGAGCAGGCCGGTATCGTCGAAGCACTGTAGGGAAAAAAAAAGTAAAAACGTTGTAGCAACTGAATTACATGAGGACCACATGACCTGTGGTTATCTGTAGGTTTGCGCGTGTTTAAATTCCTATAATCGGTTCCACACTTTACCACATATTTACCTTGTGATCGATATGACCCTTGCTACCGGCTCAATGTCTTTGTAAAAAAAAATGTGCTTGATCCCTTCGTCACAGGAGTCGGCATAACACGAAAGTGAAACGCACAGGAGTGTTTGAATGTTCTCTGCATAGACGGCAATACGGAGATATGAGGCTTTCGGCGATAGAATCGAGAGGAGTGCGATTAATTGATTTCTGGGGTTTTGCGTCGCAAAACCACGATATGATTGTGAGAGAGGCCGTAGTGGCGGGCTCCTGTAATTTCCACCACCTGGAGTTCTTGAACGCGCCCTGACATCGCACGCCACATGGGCCTCAACATTGCGCCTCCATCGAAATGCAGCCGCCGCGGCCGGGATTCGATCCCGCGACCCTCGGATCAGCAGCCGAGTGCCACAACCACTAATTAAACCACCGTGGCGGGCAGTTCATCGTGCTCCAGCACAAAAGACTATCGCCACCGAGGGGAGCCTGAATAAGCTAACAACGTGTTGACGGATTTGAAGAATGCGCGAACCTGTAGTCCCGCAAAGCTTCTCTGTAAAAAAAGGTTCGACCCGGAGTGTGGTCGACTACGAAAACTTGCGCCAGCGCACAAAGCACGGAGGAACAGTTAGCTCGCGGTGTATTTAACATGTACTCACCCTGCCGAAACTGTTAGGAAAACCGAATGAGATCGTCCCGTTACAGATCTCGTTGTCGTGGTTCGGTTCGGAATACCTCGAAGCCATCGACGAAGGGTCAAAAGGTGCTGAAACAGACAAGAAGATGATCGTAGAAAGTGTTCAACTTCACGCACACGAGTGAAGGTTGAAGGGATGTAGGTACCATGATAACGTGTTATGAATTTAAGGATGCACTATGTCGGAAGAAAAGGTAATACAGAAAGTTTACCAGCACATCTTCGGCAATGATAGTGCCAGCCATCAATCTCGAACACGAAGGACACTACAGGCGAAGTATGAGAATTTAAATATGGCACATCCGTGTTTATTCGAAGTAACCGAAAAGCCGCCGCGGTGGTCTATAGTGGCTATGGTGCTCGACTGCTGACCCCAAAATCGCGGTATCGAATCCTTCTAGCATTTGATGATGATGATTTGTGGGGTTTAACGTCCCAAAACCAGTTCTGATTATGAGAGACGCCGTAGTGGAGGTCTCCGGAAATTTCGACCACCTGGGGTTCTTTAACGTGCACTGACATCGCACAGCACACGGGCCTCAACATTTCGCCTCCATCGAAATGCAGCCGCCGCGGCCGGGATTCGTTCCCGCGACCTTCGGATCGGCAGCCGAGTGCCATAACCACTAGACCACCGTGGCGGGGCTCCTTCTAGCTTTTAGCTTCCACGTTTCCGTGTACTGTGCTATAACATAACAAAAAAAAAAAAAAAACTCAGATGGTCCAAATTTCATGAGAGTTCCACTGTGGCGTGTCTCGTAATCAAGTCGTGTTTATGGGGCGCAAAACGCCAGAAATTATCGCTGTAATCGAATACTCCACCGCGTAGGCACTTTCACCAATCGCTAGATACGCCGAGCCGTAATCACGAGACGCGTTTCTTCATCTTTTTGTTTTTATGCGCAAGACGGCGCATTTACCAAATTTTGGTGTGCATTTACAATCGCGACAGTGTGATGAAATTATTATTTCCTCTTTCTTATCTTCATTGCAGGTTTGATTACGGCTAAGGCGAGGTAAAAATTTCATGGGGCACGATAACGGTTTCGATGCACCGAGACGGTTTCCACCCCTACGACTTCTAGGATTGTAGACGGCGCCCGAAGCAGGGCGGCACCCTCCTTTGGACAGCGTCTACAAACTAGTAGAGACGGAAGAAAAAAGTAAAGAAAACACTGGTATTTCACGTGCGCAAACAGCATGATTGCGAGGAATGTCGATGCGGAAAACTCCGGTCTTAATTGTGGCCTCCTTTGGCTATCATGCACCTAAGTTAAATAAGAGCGGTGTATTTCCATTCGGACTCCATCGAAAAGAGGGCCGCCATGGCCGCTTTTTTTACTTTATCTTAGTTCTGTTTTATAACTATCAATATTTTTTTTTCATCTAGGCCTTGTATGAAGAACCTGGAATGCAGGACCTGCCTTATGTCCTCTCTTTTGTTCCAATCTAACTGCACTGTTAACCACTTGGCACTAAGCATATCCTTGTAAGAAACTTTTCAGCTTCACGACTTCTGCTTCCGATTAACATCGTTGATTAGTAGTCCCCTTGTGAGTGAGATGTTGACCCGTTTCGCAGCCCCGTGGGATTGGGCAAATATTATGTCAGCACTAGTTTTCACAGGACTCAAGGCAATTTTCAAGAGCCAAGATTCTGGGACCACGTGGTTCGATGGCACCGAATGCAAGCAAGTCATTGATAGCGCACCTGCAGTCGACATGTCTCAGCGACTGCCTATGGACGAGGTGCTCAGATGCAGCCGAGTGGTAAGTGTGCTTTCCCTCTCTCTTTCTTTCTTCCATCCCATCTCACCCCTCTATCCCTTCTCCCAGCTCACAGGGTAGCAAACCGAACGCTCGTCTTGTTAAAGGGCTATACTCCGGTGTTTTTTTCACCTATAATCTCATATCACTGTTTTCCAATGGCACTGATAGACCCGTAGCAGGCCGGGAGGTTCAGTTTACTCAGGCACTCAACAACAATTTTAAATAACCAAATGAACGATGTGTTGAAACCGAAACCGAAACATGTAGATGCTTCCTGCTGCGTATGCGGTAACGTCACAAGTGTCCCCGTCATCGGAAATATGGAGCTGGTGGCAGAAAAATGAACGCGGCAATGTCATCCGACGATATATTGAGTTGTGCCATCTTTTCTGAACTTGACAGGGACGATTTTAGCGCTGAACTGTCATCCTGTTGCTCTTGACAGCCCAGCTGCTCGGGTAGGCAGCGTAGGGGGCTGTGACGTCAAGAACACAGGGTGGCCCGCATGGGGAATCCGCTAAAAATTTTGAAAATTTCTTTTCAGAAAAACCAAGTTACTTGCAGCTGCCTCTCTTGGCATATATATTATTACAGCACCGAGGGGAACATATGTTGAAAGTTTCATTGAGATCTGTGGGCACATTGAGAAATCACCGTAGTTGCCTTTTAACCTCCCTGCCGTTCATTCCTTCTCTTCCTAAACCTCTAAGGCATCGTTATAGCTCAAACGCACAGACGCTAGAGCGCATGCGAAACTTGTTTCGTCCATACCCGAACAGCATGCAGTAAGCGTGGGGCAAACTACTTACGTTCTGGTGCGAACGGCACCAACTTGTTGAGCAGAGCGAAGAAAATCTTCTCTGTGAGCAAAAGCGCTTCGTATGGACTCCAGCGGTACAGCAAGCCGCTAATTGTGCACTGAAAGGGGTTATTATTATTATTATTATTATTATTATTATTATTATTATTATTATTATTATTATTATTATTACTATTATTATTGTTGTTGTCGTTGTTGTTGTTGTTGTTGTTGTTGTTGTTAAGAGTAAATGCAAATGGTTTCTTGCAAGACTTGAGCAACTTTGACCGTATCTATATGGCCGCCTACGTCTCAGTGCTCTTCTGGTCGTCCCGCTCACTAAATACTTGACAGAATTGGGATGGTGTGGTAAATGCATGACGACCATGAATGATTGATCTAGAAATCACCAAAGGAGTGCACTCGCCACTTGTACGTATGGTTAACGATAATACGATCACATACGGTTCATACTCGCAATGCTAGGCCCTGGGAATGCGGCCATGGCTACGGGTGGTCTATTTTTTATGTTCAATTTTTGACGTATGGTCTATTCACTCAATTGATCTCTCACTGCAAATAATTTACCTGACGTAGACAAGTAAGCAAGATTGCGTAACTTGTGTTATTTGTGCTACACTCCCGCACGTCGAAATATTCAGTAAATGCGACTTACCGAGAAGAACTGTGCTAATCCAGGCAGAAGAGTCTTGTCGGGTTAAGCGCACATGAAAACGAAATAGTATTACGGGTTTCAACCGCAATCCACGATCTTTTAATCAAACTAGATTTGCCCTAGCACAACCACAAAAGTCGTAGGATGAATGTTTTATTGCAATACCGTGGACTTGTTTTGTCGTCCTTTAGCACTAGCCATAATATCGTAGAGAATAATTCTGTGCATGTATGTGTGTTTGAGAGAGAGCTAGAAAACAGACATACAGAGCGACAATCGGCGAAATGTCTGCACGCAAATACCCTAAGAAACATTTTTCGGTAACGCATGACTCGATAATAGTGTATCGTTCTCCATAAAGACAATATGAAAATCTTCCTTTAGCTTTAAATGTAAAATTTGAGATAAAGAAAATGGCGAAAACTTACTGAAGACGTAACTTATTAGGCTTTTCGTAAAAAGCAGTAGGTCAGAATCAGTCCTGTAGCGTGCGATGTTTGCGATTTTATGTGCATTTATCAAAAAGGGGGCCGGACGGAGAAACCAAGGCAGTCTTGTTAGCTACAAAATAAGCTACAAAACAAAATAATATCGGCAGTGAGCGTCTAAATGCCGTCTGGTGTTGCCAACCACCCTAACTAAAACAGCAGCAAAATTGTGGGTGTCATTGCTGCCCTACCTCTATGGAGAGTGTAAAACAGATCAAATTGCTTTTTGCCTAATCACCTAATCATGCAGGGCAGATAATCGCGCATCACACTTTTTAACATCCAGGTGTTGTCCAGGAGTTATGCAGCTACTTCAGCTCAGTGAAACGCTTCACGAAGGCAGCTGAACTTTTTAGGTAACACGAGCGTTAAATACTAAATATTTTCCTGCACGCTTAATTTGATCTTTCCTGCGAACACATAGGGCGACGAACGGGACAATATCTGGCAAGAATAACAGGAACAACAAAAGGAGTAAATACCTCTCCTTTCTTGCACAAATACAGTTCCCAGCCCAGACACTGAAACGAGGTGAAAAAGCGATAAAAGGCATAAAATTATTAATTACTATATCCTTTACATGTAAATGTCATAAATGATTGCAATGTGGATGTGACTGTGGGAGGAATTAGCGGAGAAGCAGTTCTGAAATAAGCCCTGCAACACTTTCCCAAGCAATCTTGAGTGATCAGTAAAGGAGCTTATTGCCTTACGAATTGCCTGCCGCAAAAATGTTTCAAATCCGTTAGGTGTTAGCGGAGTTTCAGCGTCAGGTGTGAGAGGCGTTCCTTGTCTGAGAGTGTTCACTGTCCCTCCATTCCGACAAGAAGGGAGGGCGATAAAAAAGCGATGACCTTGAAGCTTTTCTGTTCTCTCTCTTAACGTATTCGTGCTTCCACAAGGACGGCAAGCGTGCCGCCATAGTCATGGCGTCGATGTGGCGCCACCCCTCGGCATGAGCGGTAACTGCGACTGGAAATCAGCCAACCGTATTCCTTTCCCCGCCATTTCGTAGTCGCGTCCGTCTGATGACCTGTTATGTTGAGGGAAGGGCACGCGCTTTGCAACTCTATTTTGAAACCGAGTTGTAAATATCCTGCTGCTCCACACACTTAAAATATATAAAAAGGAATACGAATAGTAGAAAAATCGATTTTCACTTAAGTGTCGCCTTAAAACGTAACAGGGTACTGCAGCTGGGAAGCTAGGTACATTCAAGCGATAAATCTTTCCTGCCACTTGGGATAAGTTTTGTTGCGTGTGCAAGAATAAACTCAAGCGATCGCGTGAGATTGACTTCATGACGCTAGTTTAAACAAAGCGTGTTGCACGGTGGTCACATTACCTTTCCAATGCCGAGGACGTCTGGTATGTTGGCTTTAATGCAGGAACCCTTTTCTGGCCGACGAGGCGGCCAACGGGGCGGCCAATGGGGAGGCTTTTTAGTATGTCTTGTACGAGTATAGCCTGTTGGTTCTGTCTGTGGAAGCGTTGTGGGGACAGGTGTACTGGGAGTAGTGGAGGTTGGGCTAAATGTGGAGCTGGAAGTCGGGCTGGGCGTCGGTCTATACGTCGTGCTTAGTGTCTGGGTTGACGTAGTGCTATACGTGGGGCTTGGCGTAGGTGTTGACATAGGGCCGGATGTCGGGCTATACGTGGATCTTGATGTCGGAGTATACGTGGTGCTTGATGTCTGGCTTGATGTGGTGCTATACGTGGAGCTTGATGTCGGAGTATACGTGGTGCTTGATGTCGGGCTTGACGTGGTGCTATACGTGGAGCTTAATGTCGGGCTGTACGTGGTGCTTGATGTCGGAGTATACGTGGTGCTATACGTGGAGCTTGATGTCGGTCTGTACGTGGTGCTATACGTGGAGCTTGATGTCGGGCTGTACGTGGTGCTTGATGTCGGGGTTGACATTGAGCTTGATGTCGGGCTATACGTATTGTTTGGTTTCTGAGTTGACGTGGTGCTGTACGTCGGGGTTGACGTAGTGGTTGACACTGGGCCGGATGTCGGGTTATACGTGGAGCTTGGTGTCGGAGTATACGTGGTCCATGATGTCGGGGTGGGCGTGGCGCTATACGTGGAACTTGATGTCGGGCTGTACGTAGTGCTTGATGCCGGTGTTGACGTACGGGTTGACATTGAGCTGGATGTCGGGCTATACGTATTGCTTGGTGTCTGGGTTGACGTGGCGCTGTACGTGGCAGTTGACATCGAGGTCGACGTCGGGCTATACATAGTGCTTGATGTCGGGGTCGGAGTAGAACTATACGTGGGGCCTGGCGTAGAGGTTGATGTTGAGCTGGACTTCGGACTTGATATGGGGCTGGATGGTAAGCTTCGCGTGGTGCTAATTGTCGGACTAAACATTGTGCTGCTTGGTGGGCTCATTGTTGAACTAGGTTTGGTGGTAGTGTCAGTTTCATCGCAGCCACAGTCTGGATTATCAGTCGTGGTTACAGAAGTGGAAGGAAGGGTTGAAGTAGGGCTATAAGTTGTGCTAAAGGTAGGGCTTGGGGTTGGGCTGTAAGTAGGGCTATAACTAGGGCTAGAGGCGGAACTAGAGGGAGGGCTAGATGTTGAGCTATACGTAGAGCCAGATGTGGGGCTATAAGAAGGGCTGGAAGCGGGGCTAGTAGTAGGACTGGTAGTGCTTCCAGTAGAGCCACCGGTAGGCACTGCAAGTAAATGAACCAAATGGCGAGTTTTTCTGGAGTGAGCCTTCAGTGTGCATTGGAATGATGAAACTCTGGACAGGGCTCTGTAAAAGATCACCCGAGAACTGCGCTCCCGGCGCACTCACTCTTGTTATCAGAGGCTCGGTCAAACTATGCGCCATATCTTTATTTCTAAAAATTGGGTATGCCATAAATTGTGATTCCCTGCATCTGTCGCGTATAAATACTAAAGCAGTTTTCTAAGCTTAATACTTCAGAAGTTATTTGAGAAATCATTAAGCTGCAGTCATTTCAATGCAACTGTTGCGACGATGAGCTTGTCCGGAAAGACGACGTGTGCCTTACTGTCATGATATTAGGGGCGAAGCTCCTCTTAGTCTAACCTTGTCCCGCGTCAGGCGTCAGTCGTCAGGCGTAACCCGCGTGCCGGGAGGCACGCGCTCGCCCTCGGCGGGTGCCTCCCGGCGCGTGCCTCTCTCTCTCTCTCCCGGCGCGTGCCTCTGCTGTCTTGTGTGAGAGAGAGAGAGACAGAGAGAGAGCGAAAGGCGCGCGTTGGCTATGGAAACGCTCTTTCTTAGAGTAACGCTCTACCAGCTCGCAAAGAAGGAGAACGCGCCCTCACCCGCGAGAGACAACGTTGGCGCAGGCAGCGTCTCCTAGCGAGTTGCTTGATTGAGAAATACCGACTGCTCGCGTTGGAGAAGCGTTCACCGGCAACCCATATATATATATATATATATATAGGCACTGGATCTTGACTTGCAATGAAGTGCCGGTGGGAGATTTCACTTGTGCATAGTTGAACCATGAGGATTCGTAGCGTGCGCGTTAACTAAATAATTCCGGAACTCGGCACGATCTACGATGAACCTCCTGAGCTTCGCCCACTCATCATCATTCACTCCGTGGATATGCTGTAATTTTTATTTACTGAAGAAATAAATGTGTATTCTCAACAGGTAACCATATATACGTATATTAGATGACAGAGTCATGCTGAAAAACAAAGTAATATTTAATAATATTTAATTTAATATTTAATTTTAATCTGACGTTGCGTCTAGAGAACACTTTCTCAAAGGCTGGTTTTCAGCCGAAACGTCAGATTAAATATTACTGCATGTTTTTCACTGAGACTCGTGTCGTCGAATATGTAAGCCGATAGTCATTAGGACACGCTACTATATGGGATGCTCTCCTTACTCGTGGCCCTATCCCAGGTTTGAACTCCGCATACTACCCTATCAGCCCACCTAAACCTTTACTGGCCCCTTATCCGTTACGCCGTCGCAGCCACTGTCTCCTCATTGCCGAATCATCTCACTCCTCCCCATACGTCATTTTTTCCTCCTCTGTACTTGTGACGTCTTGCCCTACTCTCCCGCTCTCCGCTCCCCCGCGCTTAACCGATGAACGCCGCCGGGCGCGAGCACTCTATACTCCTTTCCCCACATCTGCAACGCCGTAAAACCTTGTGCCCTTGTTTGCGCGATCGAAAAGTAGTGCGTTGCTTGCGGTGAGCGAGAAGCAATAAATACTCTGCGAGCAGCATTAAAACATATCTAACACATTTCTCATCAGCTTGACAAAACACGCTCGTAATGCTGGGGAAAGAATCGAAATATGCCAATTTGTATTTTATGCTTGTCTCTTGATTGCCGGAGCGATACATTGGACTACTTCCGTAGCTTTCACAGCGTGGCACCTGGTATATGAAACGGAGTATAATGTTAATAGATCCATAATTCTGAAAATTGCGCTCGTGGGCCTTCTCGTTTTGAAGCGATCGAAATGTGCGAAGCAGACGCCGCTGATCGACGACAGGGGGAACTCACCGGTTCTCGTCGTACTCGTCGGACGCGGGTAACAAACCGGCGCCTTGGTTCCTCCTGCGCGATGAGAGTGCACAAAAATTAACGCGGTAGTTACTAAGCCGGCCTTGACGCTACGAGGATGCAAATCTTTAACTTAAGCCCGACACGGGAGCACATTTTAGCGCTACGTGAAAAAAAATACATACAATAGAGGAGGAAGCAACAGATCAACGGGTTCTTTTCTCTCTAAGTCTGTTTCTTACATGATGCGCTAAAATGTGTTATGATTTCAACCGACTCACCCAGCTACAAGTTCTGCTTATCCCGGCGGGACCGCTTTGGTAAGTGCATCCTCTAGCGCTGCCTACCACTCCTTTATACAGTTACTAACATGCGACGGAATAGATGCTTTCCTAAGACAGAGAATTCGCCTTACGACAGCGCTTGCTGTGGCCACAATAAGAGACCTAGCTGTCCTTAAGGAAGAACCGACATGTGTTCAAATATTCATATACCAAGTGAAATTAAATGAAGGCTTTCAAATCATACAGATCTCACCTAGGCTTCCTAAATGAGTTGCTGAAAGAGATTTCCCGCGCCCGAAAATTCATCGGGCTATTAATTGTGTGATTTGATTTTGAAGCCTCCACTAAGGGCAAAGAAACCTAAAAGTAAAGAAAAAAGGATATCTTCTATTGGAGCCTTTTAGGTACGGTAATATAACCAAGACAAGCAAGTCTTTCTCATCGTCAGAACAAGCTTCAGCGGGGATCTGCCTCATTTTCCTTGTTCAGCAATAAAGCAATAAATGTCAAGACGAATTAGATGTACGATTTGCTCTTTTAGCACATACGTTAAGCGGTCCTCTCTTGTGGACCATGGCAGTCGCTTCAAAGCAATTTTACTTTCAAACCGTGTTTGTTCGGAAAAGACCGAAACTGATGACGATGCTCTCAGAACCAACAATGCGCCCTCAGTAACACAGACCCAACAAGCCACCCTCCGCTTGAAACGCGTAGCACTACTGGCAACTGATTGTACACTAAATACCACTTTAATTCTCTTTGTATCGTTATAAAAGGGCAAACGGCAATTTCGACTCACCCGGAGATTTTGTTGGCTTTGGTTTCTTTGTCTTGCCTGTAAAAAAAAAGTGGCATTTTCACCCGAATAGCGAAGCAGTGATAGCGATAGCGACGCATCAGAGGACTACACGAGACAACTATACAAGTAAAATAAAAAAACCTGATAGTAGGTCTATTTGGTCCTGGATATTTGAATTGACTTGTGTAAGGCATAGAGAACACAGACGACAGAGGAACACACACGCATCGCTGACAAACAAGACAAAATAGAAGTAGGCTAAGATGAGACAACTATACAAAAAGTATGTTCATATCTTCGTCTGCCTTGTTTACTGAATGGCACCACGTGTAAACAAAAAAAAAAAAACCGTGAGCACCGTACCGGTCCAGAGGACCAACTTACACAGTCACGATTCTGCAAATGCAACACGCTGCCTACAGTTTCTCTAGAGGCAATGGAACCCATCTACATTAGGGTTGGAGAGATAGCGCGCAACGAAATAAACACGTCAATTAAGTTCAAACCTCAAATAATCCGTCTTCGGTTCTCGCTCAGCCTGCCAACCGATTGTGGTTATTTAGGACTTTGCCCAGACATTGCTCTGCGGGCAGCACTCAGTGACGCATACTACGTGTTTGAGAGACGCCATACAACACCGGCCGACAACACCGGCCGTAGCAACCTGATCATTACCACCACCAGTAGCGACTGAGCTGATTAATGTGCAAGGTTCACGCCTCACCCAAGAAACAAGACACAGAGACAGATACAGCCTTGAAGCGGTGTGCAGCTGTCAAACGAGGAACGTTGTCAAGCCCAATGTTGCAACAAGGGGACCTGTAGACCTGCAGTTCACTTGTCGAAACATTGGCTCCTGCTACAAAACTTGTTCGATCACTTGTGCTCGCTATCCCAATCAGTCATCTTTACTTCCAAATAACTATAACGAAACGTTAGTAGCTTTTTTTATCGTGCTATCTTTAGCGTAAAGCATGAGGAGGTTCGACTCACTGGGCTTGGTTGGCTTGGGCTTCTTTGTTGGCTTGCCGTTACCTGAGAAAAGGAATCAGTACTCAGTCGTTACTTTTCAAACGAATATACACGACCTTGGCATCACAACAGTCGATGGTCATCGTTATCCGGTTGTAGCCAACGTTAGCCAACGCTGCCCAACAACAAATGGTTCTATGACGCAAACTTTAGCACCAATCTTTTTATGAAGCGCTAAATTAAACGAGCGACAGAGAAGAAAGACGAGAGACAAGCGTTTTTGCCTCGTCTTTCTTGTGTCTGTTGGTCGTTTAATTTTACGCTTCATACGAATGTGGATTCTTACCAATTAGCCCGATTTAATTCTTTATTAAGTTCAGCGCACCGCTTCTGAGATGTTAGGGGCCGCCGCGTACTCGAGGTCATGTTGAAGGGACACGCGTTGAAAGTACTGACATCATGCGTAACTCCTATCTTGCGTGCTGGCGGCGCATTTCATTATGCTAGTTTTGCTGCCAAAATGGCTGCCTCCTTTCGGTGACGCTTCTGCTCATATTAAAAAAACGTCCGATTTTCAGGGCGCTAGTGTATATATGACTGTACCTTCATTGACGGGGCTCTTTATGGGGCCCAGAAATTGCCTCCACTTGGCTTTTATTGGAGCAAAAGTTTATCTGATTCACAAAATGTTGCACTGTCTATCGCAAGCGAAGCTTATTATGCCTCACGGTTTCACGTCGGCGTTGCTCTCGCGAAAACAATCATCGTGAAATCATTGCGAGGGCACTACTTTCTCCTCTGGCGCTTCAAGTATTCTGTGTATATCTCAGCCATGTGAACACCCTTGGATTTTCCACCAGAACAATAAATAAATAAATAAATAAATAAATAAATAAATAAATAAATAAATAAATAAATAAATAAATAAATAAACAGAGTAGGAGACAGAGAAAGAAGGCGCGCATACGCCAAGTTTCGCTTGTCCCCATTTTCCAGATAGGGGAAGGGCTCCTCATTTCTTTTATTCCTTTTTCCTGTTATACTTTATGAGAGTATCACGATCGGTGGGTTCGACTCACCCGAAGGCTTGGTTGGTTTTGGTTTCTTCGTCACCATGCCCTCACCTGTGAAAAGAACAAACTGTGAGGACTGGGTCAACCACGTAAGCTTCGACGTACTGTCCCTGTCAGCTTAGTGGCTAAGCCCCGCCACGGTGGTCTAGTGGCTAAGGTACTCGGCTGCTGATCCGAGGGTCGCGGGATCGAATCCCGGCCGCGGCGGCTGCATTTCGATGGAGGCGAAATGTTGAGGCCCGTGTGCTGTGCGATGTCAGTGCACGTTAAAGAACCCCAGGTGGTCGAAATTTCCGGAGCCCTCCACTACGGCGTCTCTCATAATCAGAACTGGTTTTGGGACGTAAAACCCCCCAAAAAGAAGAAGAAAAGAAAAGAAGCTTAGTGGCTAAGGTCTCACCCTGGTAACCTTTTACCACAGGCAAAACCAAAAATTTCATGCAGAATTCCCTCTGGGAGTTACCTAAATGATTCCTAAGCGCTGTGTCTGGTATGCGTAAACTTCGAGAGACACACTTTGAAAGAATTGCGAAGCGGATAAGCTTTGTAGGAGCACCTAAATGTCAAGTGAGACTAAAGTCAGACCACGAGATGAAGGTGACTGGCGCGCCCCTTGTTCCCTATGACGTCACGTACCACACCCTTGCGCTTCCCGCGCTTAATCTACGTTGCGGCATGCCCTGCAAAGTCGTATTCAGGCGACATCATCACGGCGTCTTTCATTTTCTTTCCAGCGTCCGGCAGCGTATGCGACGACCCGAAGGAAGGCCCACCCCACAATTATCGAAACCAGTGAGGACACCATATGGACGGTGTTCGGCATCAATTTTCCGTGAGTCGTATTTCTTTCTGTTGTCTAGAATGCTTCAGGTCGGCCTTGCATGCTCTGTGAGAGCGCGATTATCCCAGCATTAGGAAGTATTTTAACAACGCTTTCAGAAAAAGAAAGCATTATCCTCTTGTACTACATTATACCACAAGAACGATACATCCATGTGGTTCAGATAAATTCACCGTCTTCAAAGCGCTAAATGAAGAACGGCCTTTTCGCCTAGTTCGTGAGACACTCGGCTTCTTTGAGTTCCGAAAGTATGAAGCCATCGTACGCTCGACTCACCCGACGGTTTGGTTGGTTTCGGTTTCTTCGTCACCATGCCGTGTCCTGTAATATGGAAAAAAAAATCGTTTTCAAGTCTACGCGGAAACATGTCCACTAAGCTCATCGCTATTTAAAGTGAAATCGCTTCTATACGAAGTATGTTGTTCATGCACCAAACGGGCCCTTCGACACTGTTTCAGCGCAGCAGGAAATGTTCCAGATCAGTCGTGTACGCGACTGTGACTATGCAGAGGCTACTGTGAACACGTGCGAGCGACTGTGAACAAGGAGCACCGACTAGGTCGCTTGACATTTTTTAGGGGCGAAGCTCCTTTTATTAGTCTAACCTCGTCCCGCGTCAGGCGTCAGGCGTAACCGGCAGTATCTCCCGGGAGGCACGCGCTCGCCCTCGGCGCGTGCCTCTCTCTCTCTCTCCCGGCGCATGCCTCCCGACGCGTGCCTCCCTCTCTCTCACTCTTCCATCTGCTGTCTTATGAGAGAGAAAGAGAGAGAGCGAAAGGCGCGCGTTGATGGAAACGCTCTTTCTTAGATGAACGCTCTACCAGCTCGCAAAGAAGGAGAACGCGCCCCTCACCCGCGAGAGACAACGTTGGCGCAGGCAGCGTCTCCTAGCAAGTTTCTTGATTGAGAAATACCGACTGCTCGCGTTGGAGAACCGTTCACCGGCCACCCATATATACATATATATATATATATATATATATATATATATATATATATATATATATATATATATATATATATATACATATATATATATATATATATATATATATATATATTATATATATGCACTGGATCTTGACTTGCAATGAAGTGCCGGTGGGAGATTTGACTTGTGCTTAGTTCAACCGTAAGGATTCGTAGCGTGCGCGTTAACTAAATTAATCCGGAACTCGGCACTATCTACGATGAACCTCCCAAGCTTCGCCCACTCATCATCATTCACCCCGTGGATATGCTGTAATTGTTTTTTTTTTGTGCCCTTGAAGACAGATATGTAACCTTATTTGAACGTAAGACTAATAAATTAAGCATTACAGAATATGCTTTCGCCTTCACGAAATCTTTCAGTGCCGGTTCTGTCTCGAGTTACGGTGCGCCTTGTTGCGTAAACTGCTGAAATAAAAGCAAGCGATTTCCAAATGTAGTTCAACCGAAATTTCAATTTCCCTAGTGCGTCCAGTTCAGTGACATTTAGCCCAAACGTTCATGGGGTCTCCGGGACTGACTGGCAGCACGTTATGACTGCGTTTAAGAGCGGTCTGACAAGGCCTGACCGCGGTGAAATTTCGAGAACGACATCGCGACATCCTTTTGGGATTCAAGGCGTACTGGAATATAATCATGGTTAAGCCGCGAGCCTACGTGTTCTAAAACGAAGACACACAGGCGTTCAGTCCTGTGTGTTTTCTTGTAGCCCTCGTGGCTTTCCTGCGCTATTTATGACGTATTATTATTATTATTATTATTATTATTATTATTATTATTATTATTATTATTATTATTATTATACGTTAACGCGTGTAAGCTGGCTAAGCTGGCACTTGAGCATAGCCTAGGTGCACACTGTCTCAAGTCCACAGCACTTTAGGGGCCCGAGCAGGTGTTAGGTGTCTAAGCTGTCATGCTGTGTCAAATCATTCTCGAAAAAGGAAATGGAAAACCGAGCCACTACTCATACTCTTGGCCTCAGCGCATCGCTACACTGTAGTGATTTGGCGAATGGCAAGAAAGAAAGAAGGCCTGGCATTCGGTCTTCTGTCTCGGGTTACAGAGAAGGGATAAGTGGGACCCTCTGTAGCCCTCAACCCACTACACACACTTTTGCCCTCAGCAGACTGCTACATCGTAGAACCTTACTAATCACCTGAAAATAATAAAGACAGGACAAGAGCAGATAACCACAAGATAATCCCCGATAACAACGTTTACAAGACAATAGCAACAGGTCATTAACGTAACATTACAAATCCGTACCTCAGAATCAGAATAGAATAACATATTCATTACTAGCAGTAACGGTATAACAGAACATGCACCCAGCAACGTAAATAGAATGTCGCACATAAAACGATAGGCACAGAAAGCATAACAAACATCGCATAAGCAGATCACAGGACAACATATATAACTACACCATAGGATAAGCACAACTCAACACAGCCAGAAGCACAACGACAGGAAAACACAGGCGAATCACTGCGCCGCACTTCCTGCAGCTTTCATGTTGAGTGAAACTGCTTTACTGCTGTAGTTTTTTTTTCTCTTTTAAGTTGACTTTTCTTGCCTTTCGTAAGTATGATAATTTTTCTGCGCCATCAAAGATTACGACGAAACAGACGCTGCAGGTGCTTCGTTGTAAATACTAAACCGCAGATGGAGATGCCACCCTTAGGTTTACCCACTAGCTCGCCAAGCCGTCACTTATTTTGATGTTGCCGATTTTGCCCTGTATAGCTTCTTTCTTTTATTTCTGAAGAGTGACAGCGTATCTAAAAAAACTTAGCAAAACAAGTTTCATGAACTCATATTTACCCAATGTCACCAAAACACAGAAAATGAAATAGCTTGAAACACGCGACATCATCTTGACGTTGGTGTTTCAGGTGAAAATTCAAGGAGGTGAACGTTTTTTTCTTATATGAGTGAACCCATGAAAGCCGCATCAACGACAATACAGTTCTCAAGAAATATAACTTATCAGTCTTTCCAATAATTTATAGACTCGCTTTATTGTCTCGATATAAAGTATGGCGATCGAGAGTTCCCACTCACCCGGCGGCTTGGTTGGTTTCGGTTTCTTCGTCATCTCGCCATTATCTGTGAATATATAAAGTCAAGCAAGCGTCCGTATGTTCACACGGGACGACCACAGATCTAATTCACTGCATGCTGCTATCAAGTGTATATCCGCGGAAGTCATGGAATGAGCAGCACAAAACCACAGCTGTGACCCATAATCAGAGCACCTATTCAGTACGGTGGGGGGCGGGGGTTCTTGCGTCGAATATTACGGCTGACCCCACATAACTACCGCTTTTTATCATGTGGAACGTAGTCTGTGGGCTGCTTGCTCATGTAACTGCGGTTTCTCTTCTCGAAAGGAAATGGGGCGTATCCGGCGCCCCTTGTCCAATTCACCTCGCCCTGTCTGTCCAGCACAATGTCTAGAATAGTCGTCTTGCGCATTCCCACTGTCATCGTCGTCATCAGTCTAGTTACGTTGATTGCCTGAGCAAAACACAGTTACAGACGCTGCCGTCCTAGAGTGCATAAACAGGCCATGGATGATGGTGATCGCGTGGTGATGGTGATGTGACGACGTTGACAACGTTCATGATGACGATGACGACGACGATGATAGGAATGATGATGATAGGGACGATGGTGGTGATGGCGATAATATGTAGGAGGAAAAGCTTCGGGAATGCCAGCGCAACCTGATATTATACCTGGCCAGGAGGATAGCTATGCATGGTCCACGGTTTCCGTACTAAGGACCCTGCGCAGCTGGAATTGCCTGTTAATAATTGAATTGAATTGTTTATTCACAACAACAAGGTTGCGAGGATGACCAGGCAAAAATCTGCATTGAGCAGCTTGACGGGAACCTGGCCTCCCTTCTACCTCTCCCTCTGCCTATGACAGAAATACTGTCATCGTGATGCGAGTTCTCTGTGGTTAAGGATCAGAAATATGCGGCCCTTGCGCAGATTTTAGGCTACGTGTCCTAAAATCAGTACCAGCTGCTTCCTTTGTGTTCTTAAAGTAGGATAATATGCAGTTCGGACTCACCTGAAGTGACTTCTTGTGTTGGTTTCGGTTTCATTGTCGTTGGGCCACCTTCGAGAACGCAAATGACATCGCACAGAAATGACCAATAAAATAGCTGCGTGCATGTGGATAGCCAGCACATGAAAATGATTGCATATTGCCAGCATAAAGCCTAAGTGGTCGCCTATGGCTAATGTTGGCAGAACGATGGCTAACATTGGATAAGGTTTACTAATATTTCTCGAGTACGGTTAAATGGGCACTGATGCTGATCGGCTCCAGCATGCTTGCAAAGTGGTTTCAATTGATCGCTAATATTGGCTAACATCGGCTAATGTTGGCTATCCGATGTTAAAGCAGCAACGGTAACTTCGTTTAGTTCTACTCCAACTACGCACTCGCCTAACATAGACTACAACGCGAAATTCGTTCTGCATATTTTCTTTTAACCATAAGAGCGTCAGTCATTCTTGAAAACAAGCAGCATTTGCTGTTGAAAAATCGTTATTCTGACGGTTAAATATCTTTTTAGCATAAAGATCAATGCTATGATCTCATATTCACAATACATTTATCCTTATGTACTTTTATTTAATTTGTAATGATTCTCCATTTCATTTCGTAACAGGTTGTCTCACGAAGTCAGCTGGGTGTTCTGCTCAAGAAACAGGAGCGTCACTCCGCACTCGCCCACTAAACAAAATAACCTACTCACCATTTCCCGGACGAGGGTAGCATTGCTGATTCTTGGCTAAGGAAGGATCAGAATGAGGCGGAAGAAAATAGGAACAATAATTGGTGAAATTAGCGAAGTTTCATGGACTGCTATTTTCTACAGTTCAATATTTCCCATCTCCCCAAACCATTTCTCTGGCCTGGTGTGCTTGAAATCCGCGAACGAATCACCGAATCAATCTCTACCTGAGGCAGTAGCCACGAAGGCCAGCAAGAGCAAGAGGCATAGCGGTAGCAGAGCCCCTCGTGTCTCCATCAGCGCCAGATGAGAAACGAACAGAGACTGCTTCGCGAGCGCGCAACTGCACCCACCCCTTTAAACTCTCTCGCCCTGCGACCCTGATCCGCTGAGACGCGACCCACGCATCCGCTGTGGGAACAGGCGTTAGCAGTTTCATATTAGCATTCGTAGCATGAGATCCTTCTGGCACCGCGCTACTTAGTACCAGGAGGGTAGGGCCATGGGGTCTGAGTAGTCGTGGTAGTAGTAGTAGTAGTAGTTATATTGCCAGGGGGTAGGGCTGTGGGTTTTGAGTGGCAGTAGTAGTAGTATTAGTAGTAGTAGTAGTAGCAGCAACAGTAGCTATTGTTGTTGTAGGAGTAGTAGTGTTTTTGGTATCTTTGTTACTTTCTTGCATACGTACACAAAGAATGAAGAAACGCCACCTCTCCACCTGCACTTCGCAGCAGATTCATTCGTAATACACAAGAAACGCACCATTCATGCACCATAAAACGTAATCGATAGCAGCGTGGCATTTCGCAGTTACGAAAGCAGCAAAGAACCGTTGTTACTGTCGAAGCAAACTCAAGTATAAAACCACACACGAACGGAAATTTTATACCAGAATTGAGCTCAAAACGGTATTTTCCAAGCAGGCGTAAAACCTGACTTCAAAAAAAAAAAAGTCTAATATATCGCCTATATGTTCGGTTAAAAAAGGTGACTCAAATACCTTCCGACAAGCGATGAATGAAACCGTTGAAAACGATGAAAGGCAGAGTGTGCCGCTAGAGCCAACGTCTCGGCAAGTCGGCTGGTCTCTCCAGGGATACCACTGCCTCTGTCGACATCCGTTGCTTCTAGTAGTAGTGGTTGCCCTGATGAAAACTAGTAGACTTGAGGCGGAGGACCTCTGGCTATGTTGCCATTCGGCCTCTAGCAACATAGGTTGCCTTGATGAAAACTAGCCCACGTGTCGCCGATACACTCACTCTGTCGATATTCGTTGCCTCTAGGAACAGTTGTTGCCCTGAGGAATGCTAGTCCACTTGTCGTCGAGGCAAGCACTGGCTCTATCGACATTCGTTGCCTCTTGCGACACAGATTGCCTTTATGAAGACTCCCCACATGTCGCTTAGCACCCGCTCTGTCGTTATTAGCTGCCTTTAGCAGCACCTGTTGCCCTGAGGAAGGCTAGTCCATTTGTTGCCGAGGCAACCACTGGCTCTATATCGAAGTTCGTTTCCTGTAGCAACAGTGGTCGTCCCGACAAAACCTAATCGACCTGTCGAAACGTTGGACCCGGATGCAGTCTTTTTTTCGTCGCCCCACGCTTTCCACCTTCGCCCGGAGTTCTCGTTTGGATTTCGGAACGTGGATAAACGGTGGCTTCATCAGCCGGTGGTGCCTCGTAGCTGCAATTGGGACCACCCTATTGCAAGTGAAGCTTGTTTTGCAGCGCTGATTTAAACGGCGTTGCTGTACTCACTGAAAAGCGCATTTACGCGCATACTTCTTTCTTCTCTTTCGCGTGGTACTTGTGTCACCAAACAGGTCCCCCTGGCATCCTCTATTAAATAGCGGAACAAGCGACTCCAGTGGAGTGGAAGAAATACGTCGCCGCTGATGTGGATTGAACCCGGGCCCTCATTCACCGGAGGCAAGTATCTTAACCATTATACTACAAACCCTCGCTTGAGAGATGTGGACATCTGTGAGACATACGAATGTCTTGGATGTCTATCCTCGTGCTTAGTACTTTTGAAGAGCGACAAAGAAAGAGCACCGGGAAAGAAAGAAATAAAAAAAAAAATAAAGCGCGCACTTCAGCGATAAAAGAAGGTTGCCTAAATTTTTTCTAGGCCCTATCCGCAAATGAAAGGGTATCCAGTCTAATCAAGCATTATGTCATTCCGAAATGCATGCTTAAATCTCTCATTTTTTCGAGTTGTCCCGAATGCAAGGGACTACAAGAGTTTGGTATTTCAGTTTAGTCCGATTACAGCTGACGCAGCATGCAGTCGAACGAGAGGCCTAGTGACCAGGCGGCACGCACAGTGCAAGCCGAGTTCCCATTTTGTAACTGCTGTCGCAGTACGTGAGCAGTGTACACGTATGTGTTTCCTTTTCTTTTGTCTACTTTCCTCGCTGCTCCTATACTTTCGTTACTACTATACTTTAAAATAACGATGTTTTACTCAGACCAGAGTACTACACGTATCCAAGGACGCTCTGCGAACAGAGGGTAAGAGCTCTGGCTACAGTAAAGCATAGACCCACCCGCGGTCCACCCACTTGCTTACACTCCATGTACATGATCATCCAGCCCCAGAAACAGCATGTGGTGTCCCACTTCATCACCTCGTCGCTGTATCACCTACCGCAACTGTGGCGACCTAAAAAGAGGACGGAATAAAAAAAAGCACATTCCCTCCCTTTAGCAGTTTACGAACCAGGACGGTTAGTAAATCTTCTCTCAAGGTCAACTTGAAAACACTGTGTACTTCACGTAAACATATAGTCAAGTCCCCCATCATATAAACAGACATACATAAGTTATTCGATGCTCTTGCGTATGTTTTAACACAGATTAAGATAGATAGATAGATAGATAGATAGATAGATAGATAGATAGATAGATAGATAGATAGATAGATAGATAGATAGATAGATAGATAGATAGATAGATAGCAGGTCAACATATTGCATATTCATTACCACTGTCTTTTATGCAGGAAGAAGCGATCCTGAGCATGACAAGCAAGGTCACGTGCGCGGAAAGTGTTAGTTGTGTGTTGTACTGCTCCCATTTCACAGTGTTTTATTGTCCTATTTATTGTTAGAATGAGTGACGCAGTCTTATTAGTAGCAAGGGCATCGCTGCCCTGTAATCTGATGGCTTAATGCTCATTGTCAACAGCTAGTAGTTCCGCGGTGTCTTTGTACAACACCATTTTGACCCACGGTTTCACTTATGCTTGTCAAACTGCGATTGTTTACGTGTTTCAGTGTTACAGCGACAACGAAGTTGGCGGTATATACCTAATCAACTTTATTGTGCAATGGCATCACCTGTACACTTCAGGAAATGAGGTCCCATCGTTCATCATGTCGACATCGCTAAACAGGCATGAAAAAGAGTGCCACAAGATGGTACCACTACATTTCCTATTAACGTTTCCGTCTCGGACGTTTCCGCATTTACTAAACTCCAACACCACTTATAAAGAGGTTTAAAAATTGGAGGACGCTTACATCTGGCCTTTAAGAAAGGAACGCAATAGCATTCGTCGCTGGTAGACGGCACTGAATCCAGGGGAACGCAAGTTTGAGCGCGCTCTTCTTCCTATTCTATTCCTCTCCAGTAGGTCACACACACTACACAGAGCATTGGACGTGGCTAAGCAGAATGCATAGCGCGGATTGCGAACACAAGGCAAGAAGACGACACTGCGTAGGCATAAGCTCACAGACGTAGAGTGCACTGTGACAAATCTGCAGGCAGGCCAAAACACTGAAACGTCAGAATGCAATAGCGAAACTCCGCAGTAGTCATCCATTTGTCCTTCACGCGCCGCTGTAGTCCAAGATGGCAACGAGACCACCTCTAATACAGGTCAGGCAAAACACAATTCACGACACAGGAAAGAAAAGCAGGCTATTTAAAAAAAATGGGAGCTCAACGAAACGGGGACGCCACCTCCATGACATCCTTTCGACTCCTGTTACATCAGCTTTTCTAAAGCATGCACTGTTCGCGAACCGACCTAATTACGGAGCTCGGCGCGCCGAGCGAAGATATAGACGGACAAATTCCGTACACGATCTAAGGACAGCCAGGCGCATGCAAAAGAAGATACAGCGTCGCATAGATAAACTCGAGTCTCAACGGTGGGTAAGGTTTTGTGAGTCTCTGGACCCCAGGAAACCTTTATCGCAAATCTGGAGAACAGTGCGAGGTCTGCGTACGCTTCCTGAGCAGCGGTTTCCTTTCAAAGCCTTAGCGCTTTACCAAGGTCGGCGGGATATCGAAGTAGCTGAAGATTTTTGCAAGAAGATTGTCGGCAATGCAGCTTGCACAGGAGTCCTTGCTACACAGAACACTCCACAGTCACTGGACTCACACATGGACCTGCCCTTTACCATTGAGGAGCTGGATGCGGCCCTTGTGTTGTGCAATCGTTCGTCATCACCTGGCCCAGATGGAATCTCCTACAGGATCTTATGCAACCTAGGTGAGCAGGCGCAGAAAGCTTTGTTGGAAATGTTCAATGACTCATGGCGAGATGGACATGTCCCCCAAGAATGGAAAACGAGCCGATTGGTTCCGCTTCTAAAACCTGGAAAATCGCCTCTACAACTCTCGTCATACCGCCCGATAGCACTAGCTAGTTGTGTAGGGAAGCTGATGGAGCGCATGATCCTCGCCAGACTGGAGTGGTTCCTAGAGCGTTACGAGGTTTATCCGAGTGCCATCGCCGGTTTTCGACGCGTTCGTTGCTCTATCGACAACGTTGTTGACCTCGTAACCTACGTCCAACACCAGAAATTGAGCAGGCGATTAACCGCGGCACTATTTTTGGATATAAAAGGAGCTTACGACAACGTTTCTCACGAGGCCATACTCGACGCCCTTGAGTCCGTCGGTCTTGGTGGCCGAGCGTACCGCTGGATTCGTGCCTACCTACAGATGAGATCCTTCTTTGTGCAAACCGACGATGGGCCAACCTCTCAGCACTGCACACACCGTGGAGTTCCTCAAGGGGGCGTCTTGAGCCCCACGTTATTCAATTTGGTTCTGATTGGTCTCGTGGAACGCATACCAGATTGTGTACAGATATCGATTTATGCAGACGACATCTGTGTTTGGACGTCAGGCGTAACACGTCCTCAGATACGCGCGAGGCTCCAAAAAGCCGCGACTTCGATATCGGCATACCTTAATGAACAAGGCCTTGAAATTTCGCCTGAAAAATCGGCGCTGGTCGCTTTCACGCGAAAGCCAATGACAGCCTATGCCATCTCTATCAAGGGGCAAAATATTTGTTACGCTAGGACGCACAGGTTCCTGGGAGTCACCATCGATCGGGACCTGTGCTGGAGTCCCCATGTGGCCGGTCTCAAGAAGCGCCTAACGGCCACCTCACAAGTTTTCCACTTCCTCGGAGGGAAAACGTGGGGTACGTCAGTGAACGCCATGTTGCACCTATACCGGACGCTCTTTCTCGGGTACCTGAGATACAGCTTACCGGTGCTGACTGACACCTGTAAAGGTAACCTACGCATACTCGAGAGCGTTCAGGGCCAGGCACTCAAGATCTGCCTCGGACTGCCACGCTGCACCTCAACAGCGGATACTATAGCGATGGCCAAAGACCTTCCTGCCACCACTCACATCACTTTGGAGGTGCTTAGGACACACATTCGACACCTAGCTCGTGCTCCTGCTCACCACCTCGCCTCGCTTCCAGAAGACCGGCCCGGTGCCTCTTTTTGTAAGAGGCTATCGGCATTCCGCGAGTGCCTCCCAAAGAATTATACTCCTGCTGAGAGACTTCCGACGCCGCCTTGGTGTTTGACCCGTCCAAAGGTCCGGCTGACAGTGCCAGGGATTCGGACGAAAGCGGAGCTGTCACCACCGGCTTTAAAACAGCTGTCTCTGCTAATGCTGCATGAGGTCTACAGGAATCATCTTCAGCTTTACACTGATGGCTCAACAGCAGCAGGCAGATCTGCAGGAGCTGTGACCTTCCCTGCCAAAGCAGTAGATGTAATGTTCAAGACGTCTCATGGCACAACATCGACTGCCGTGGAGCTTGAGGCACTACGCACCGCACTTTGCGTGATCGATGGGGAGCCACCACAGAAATGGGCAATCTTTACAGATTCTAAGTCAGCCCTTCAGTGCCTTTTATCGGCCTTACGTAGCGGGCCGCAAGACCAATTAGTGCTTCAAACACGACAGCTCTATCACCAATTAACCGACAAAGGTCATGACATCACGTTTCAGTGGCTACCAGGCCACTCTGGAATAATCGGCAACGAGCACGCAGATAATGCTGCGAAACGTGCCCACGAAGTTGGAGTGCTGCAAGCCATCCCACTGTCAAGAACGGATGCAGTAAGGAAACTTCGCTCGCTTGCGCGTGATATGACTATAGAGCAGTGGAACACTCCTGGTCTTCTACATACCCGTCTACACCGCCTCGACCCATCACTACAACTGCGAGTTCCGCGCGGGCTTACCCGCTGTGAAACTACCGTGCTTTGCCGCCTGTGGCTAGGCACGTCATTCACACGAAGTTTCGGCTGTCGCATTGGACTGGAAGACAGTGCTGCCTGTATTCACTGCGGCAGCGAGGAAACGATTGAGCACGTCCTCTGCGATTGCCCTGGGTACTGCTCTCAGCGACAGACTCTCGCCACAGAATTGTCACGCCTTGATGATCGACCGCTGTCCGAGCAAACCATATTGGAATGCCGGACAGATAGTGTCTCGCAGCAGAAAGCCACGAAGGCTGTGCTCAAGTTTTTGCGCGCAACGGGCCTCGTGAACCGTCTGTGACACATGCCGTGCTTGTGTGTGTGTGCGCGATTTGACCTCTCTCCTTCTTTCTTTATTCTTTTTCCATCCCTTTCTGTCTCCCTTCAGCCCTTCCCCAGTGCAGGGTAGCAAACTGGATATTTACCTTTCCGGTTAACCTCCCTGCCTTTCCGCCCATTATCTCTCTCTCTCTCTCTCTCTCTCTCAAGCGAAAAATAACAGTCAGTCATTATCAATACTTGTACGTTCACTCCGCTTCTTTTGTTTATGCTATTCCGACGTCCTTCGTCCGGTGCCCGGAGTGAACACGAATGGTACCAAACGTCGCGTTATAAACAGGAGACGTCATCAAACGACGTCGTGACGATGGCAAAGCGTAAATTTGCGTGAAAACGTCACGGTGACGCCATCGCACGACTCCCTATTGATTGTAGCTTCCGTTACTTGAAAATGTCATTTTGTTACGAAGCATTACACTGAGAATTAGTGAAGAGCTCTAAGAAGTGAGGAAGACGACGAGAGTTCATGAAAGGCGCCAATTATAGAGGCAACAACAACAACAACAAGGTGGGTTACGCCAAAGCTACAAACAAACAAACAAACAAACAAACAAACAAACAAACAACAAACAAACAAACAACAAACAAACAAACAAACAAACAAACAAACGCTTACGCGTGTGTGCCATTAGCCATTTTTGTCGGTTCCGAGGACGCACTGTTAGCAATCATTTTCTCACTCTTCCGTCTCCGCCACATTTGGTGGAAGGTGCAGGGTACGACACGCCTCGCAACGGAACTCCGCGGTTGTCGTCGTTTGGAGGGTATCTCTACCGTGGCGGAAGGAACAGCGCATGAATCCACCCCCGCGGCTTCAACGGTCGTACTTACTCATCCTCGGGATCCTGGCACGTTTAGCGGTTATGGTGGTTCCGATGAAGTGGACGTCGAGGACTGGGCGGCAGATTACGAACGCGTGAGTGCGCTCAACCGATGGGGTCCTACTCTGATTCTGGCCAATCTGATATTTTATCTCAAAGGAACTGCGAAAGTGTGGTTTGAGGAGCACCAAGCCGAACTCGGAAGCTGGGACATCTGCAGAGAGAAGATGCTGGACTTGTTCGGGAAGCCCGTCGGGCGGAGGATAGCAGCGATGAAAGCGTTCGCGTCCCGTGCGCAATCTTCTGCGGAGGCTTAGATTTCCTAACAATATGATGACGTCTTCAAGTCATTCGTGGCGTCACGTGATGACGTCTTAATGTAAATAAAGCTCCGATCAATGTAAAATTTCTCAGGGAGCTTCCTCCGAACAAGACCAATTGATGATTTTCAAAAGAAGAAACTTGGGTTTGAATGGAACAGGGCCCTCGTGGTTCCAGGCAAGCACACTGCCACTCGGCGTCGGCGAATCTTCGGTGTGGCTGACGAAATGTATGTCTACTACCTCCGCGCGCGCGAGCGACTGCCCGCGATCAACGAGACTCCACCTTGTGTGTTTCCGGAGCACTCATTTGCCAAAAACATTCTCGTTCAAGCTCAGTCCAGAAGGTCCCCGATGCGCGGTGAGGCTTGGTCTTCTCGTCCCGACGTGGCAGCGGCCCGCTATCCTCGCTCGATAAAAGGGGCGGAGTGAGTTCTTCAGGACCCCAATAAAGTTTATTACCTACCTACCTTCCAAGTTCCGTACAGACACGTTGTCCGTTGACACACTTAAGAACAGCGGGAATTTTCATTTTACCTTGGGGCACTGACTCTCTCATTTGCAAACAGCCGGAAGATATAGACCATGTTTTCATTCACTGCCCGGGTGGGGACGTCCTTCAAGGAACTCTGAAAAGGTAAGTTCCGGTCAATCCCCATGGCGTCAGGTATTTGGCAATAAGTACCGGTGATGGTTCACCTTATGATTTTATAATGATTACGGGTGTCCACTGCTTATGGCACTCCAGAATGGCGGGTTACCAATGCGACCCGGACGTCCAGCCAGCAGGTATGTACCTTCGTCATTGTATAGCAGGATAGACTGAGAAACTAAAATAAGAAGAGTGCGTCTGAGTTGCTTAAGAGGTTCGAACGTCTTGCCATTTTAAAGGAGTTTTGAATGAACCGAGAGTTTCGAATGAACCGTCCCTCAAGCGTGATGGTTTCTCTTGGTGCATAATGTAGTGAACATCGCTTAAGGTGAGGCTGAATTTTCGTACCCTGTTAAGCCGCTTCTTTACTAACAGCGGAACGGTGAAGGCGCAGCATTGGTCATTGAACCGCGGGCAGAAAACTATCAGAAAATGAGTGCACGGGAAACTCTCAGAAAATGCACTGGACTTGCACGCAGACTTCTTCCGCTTATGCCCTCACCCAACTGCTACATAAATGTGGAGGCGTTCGATAGCATAGCATAGCCTTGCGAGAATAGCAAAGGGGTGGGTAAGGGAAGTGAGGGGGCGGGTGAGCGCTTGAACGTCCGAGACGAAACATACAACGATACATAATGCCCAGTCGTGGACATTCAGTCCCTGTTGGACATTCAGTCCCTGTTGGAAATTCAGTCCCGGTTAAAAATTCAGTCCCGGTTGGACATTTAGTCGCTCGGATATTTAGTCCCGGTGGACGTTCCGTTTCTGTTGGACATTCAGTACCGGTAGGCATTTAGTCTCGTTGGACATTCGGTCTCGGTACTGTATTCAGCCTCGGTGGTTATTCCTTCTCGCTTGGACATCCAGTCCCACGGACCCCAAACCACGATTAAATTTCTGTGAAGCACATGTGAATGGTATCAGAAAAAGCTATACGTTGGTACACGCGCAGAGAACTCTGATGTCACGTGGTCACATGGGGTAGACTAAAGCCTAGCATAGCCCTGTATAGTGTAGTACAGCAGCGGGGTGGGAAAAGGAAGGAAGGTGGAGGAGCAAGGGGGCAGAGCAAACACAGCATAACCTTCTATAGTGTTACTCTATCAACTGGCTGGGAAAGGCAAAAGATGGTAAGGGTTATGGGAGAGCGTAAAGCATAACATGGAATTGTACAGTGCAGCGAGGAGTGAGAAAGTGAGGAGAATGATCAGGGGGAACGCCACCGAGTAGGGTGCATCCGCAGTCTGTACGCCACAAATGCGCAGCCACTTTATTTGTTTATATCTGGCAGCAAAGAAACAGAAGAGGTGTACAGCCTAGCAGTTATAACGCTCGCCTTCGGACCGTGGGCACCCCGGTTCGAATGCCGCCTGGTCAAGAAATTTTCCTTTATTTCTACCGCTGTATATCTCCACCTTCTTTCCTCGTTCCACACACTCCCCACATCACTCCACGCTGCGGACGCCAGCCGCGTCGACACGACCAACCAACCAAGGCTTTAGCACTTGTGGCGCGGTGCGCTGAACGCTTGGTGCCTGTGTTCCAATCCGCGGTGATGCGCGTTCAAGGTATATATTATAATCTGTAGCGTCCTTTTTACTGACAGTCATGTTGGTGGTGAAAGTGGGGTCAGTAGGGTGATGATGGACCTCTGCATGGAGTGACGCGCATGTTTTGCAGGTGCGAAGTACTTTAGGTGTTCAGGCTGTTGCCGTCTCATGTCAGCCGTAACGGTGGGCCGATCCTGGAGGCAGTACAGTTAAGAGAGAGAGAGAGTAAAATTTAATCCACAAATACCGGAACCGAATTTTACTCGATTTTAAGTAATTTCCCAAGGCTATAGAGTTGGCATTTTAGCCGAAAATGCGACCCCGTCCAAACTGACCCAAATTCGAGGAAATAAACCGAATTTTACTCGATTTTAAGTCATTTCCCAAGGCTACACACTTGGCATTTTGCCGAAAAAGCGACCCCGCCCAAACTGAACCAAATGCGAGGAAACATTAAGAAACCGAATTTTACTCGACATTAAGTAATTTCCCAAGGCTATAGACTCGATATTTTAGCCGAAAATTCGACCCTGTCCACACTGAAGCAAATGCAAGAAAATAAGAAACCAAATTTTACTCGATCTTAAGTAATTTCCCAAGGCATTTTGGTATTTTTTCGGAAAAATGCGACCTCGTTCGAATCGAACCAAACTGTGCGAAATACGATAAAGCATTTTACTCGATCTTAATTCATTTACCAAGGCTATAGACTTGCCATTTTTGAGAAAAATGCGACCCCGTTAGAATCGAACCAAACTGGACGAAATACAATGATACCGTATTTTACTCCATTTTAATTAATTTACCAAGGCTATAGACTTACCATTTTTCTATAGCCTTGGTAAATTAATTAAAATCGAGTAAAATACGATATCATTGTATTTCGGCCAGTTTGGTTCGATTCGAACGGGGTCGCATTTTTCTCAAAAATGGCAAGCCTATAGCCTTGGTAAATTAATTAAAATCGAGTAAAATACGATCCCATTGTATTTCGTCCAGTTTGGTTCGATTCGAACGGGGTCGCATTTGTCTCAAAAATGGCAAGTCTATAGCCTTGGTAAATTAATTAAAATCGAGTAAAATACGATATCATTGTATTTCGTCCAGTTTGGGTCGATTCGAACGGGGTCGCATTTTTCTCAAAAATGGCAAGTCTATAGCCTTGGTAAATTAATTAAAATCGAGTAAAATACGATGTCATTGTATTTCAATTTACCAAGGCTATAGCATTGGTAAATTAATTAAAATAGTGTAAAATACGATATCATTGTATATCGCCCAGTTTGGTTCGATTCGGACGGGGTCGCATTTTTCTCAAAAATGGCAAGTCTATAGCCTTGGTAAATTAATTAAAATAGAGTAAAATACGATATCATTGTATTTCGCCCAGTTTGGTTCGATTCGAACGGGGTCGCATTTTTCTCAAAAATGGCAAGTCTATAGCCTTGGTAAATTAATTAAAATCGAGTAAAATACGATATCATTGTATATCGTCCAGTTTGGTTCGATTCGAAGGGGGTCGCATTTTTCTCAAAAATGGCAAGTCTATAGCCTTGGTAAATTAATTAAAATCGAGTAAAATACGATCTCTTGTATTTCGTCCAGTTTGGTTCGATTCGAACGGGGTCGCATTTTTCTCAAAAATGGCAAGTCTATAGCCTTGGTAAATAATCAAAATCGAGTAAAATACGATCTCTTGTATTTCGTCCAGTTTGGTTCGATTCTAACGGGGTCGCATTTTTCTCAAAAACTGCAAGTCTATAGCCTTGGTAAATTAATTAAAATCGAGTAAAATACGATATCATTGTATTTCGCCCAGTTTGGTTCGATTCGAACGGGGGTCGCATTTTTCTCAAAAATGGCAAGTCTATAGCCTTGGTAAATCAATTAAAATCGAGTAAAATACGATGTCATTGTATTTCGCCCAGTTGGATCGATTCGAACGGGGTCGCATTTTTCTCAAAAATGGCAAGTACATAGCCTTGGTAAATTAATTAAAATCGAGTAAAATACGATATCATTGTATTTCGCCCAGTTTCGTTCGATTCGAACGGGGTCGCATTTTTCTCAAAAATGGCAAGTACATAGCCTTGGTAAATTAATTAAAATAGAGCAAAATACGATATAATTGTATTTCGCCCAGTTTGGTTCGATTCGAACGGGGTCGCATTTTTCACAAAAGTGGCAAGTCTATAGCATTGGTAAATTAATTAAAAATCGAGTAAAATACGATATCATTGTATATCGCCCAGTTTGGGTCGATTCGAACGGGGTCGCATTTTTCTCAAAAATTACAAGTCTATATAGCCTTGGTAAATAATTAAAATAGAGTAAAATACGATATCATTGTATTTCGCCCAGTTTGGTTCGATTCGAACGGGGTGCATTTTTCTCAAAAATGCCAAGTCTATAGCCTTGGTAAATTAATTAAAATCGAGTAAAGTACGATATCATTGTATTTCGTCCAGTTTGGTTCGATTCGAAGGGGGTCGCATTTTTCTCAGAAATGGCAAGTCCATAGACTTGCCATTTTCACTCAAATACCAAGTCTAAGCCTTGGGAAATTATCAAATCGGACTAAAATACGTCATTCTCTTATTCCAGCCAGTTTCGGTCGATTTTATGGGGGCGCATATGTCGCTAAAATAGCCAAGTACTAGATAGCCTTGGGAAATTAAGCAAAATCGACTAAAATACGTCATTCTCTTATGCCAGCCATTCGTTCGATTTGATCGGGGCGCATTTTCTCGAAAATACCAAGTCTATAGCATTGGAAAATTAATCAAAAGCGACTAAAATACGTCTCTCTGTAGTCCAGCCAGTTTCGTTACGATGGGAGCGGGGGCGCAGTTTTCCTCGAATATACCAAGTCTATAGCCTTGGCAAATTAATCAAAATCGACTAAAATACGTCATTCTCTGATTCCAGCCAGTTTCGTTCGATTTGATCGGGGGCGCATTTTTCTCGAAAATACCAAGTCTATAGCCTTGGACAAATTAATCAAAATCGACTAAAATACGTCATTCTCTTATTCCAGCCAGTTTCGTTCGATTTGATCGGGGGCGCATTTTCTCGAAAATACCAAGTCTATAGCCTTGGAAAATAATCAAAATCGACTAAAATACGTCATTCTCTTATTCCAGCCAGTTTCGTTCGATTTGATCGGGGGCGCATTTTTCTCGAAAATACCAAGTCTATAGCCTTGGCAAATTAATCAAAATCGACTAAAATACGTCATTCTCTTATTCCAGCCAGTTTCGTTCGATTTGATCGGGGCGCATTTTTCTCGAAAATACCAAGTCTATAGCCTTGGCAAATTAATCAAAATCGACTAAAATACGTCATTCTCTTATTCCAGCCAGTTTCGTTCGATTTGATCGGGGGCGCATTTTTCTCGAAAATACCAAGTCTATAGCCTTGGGAAATTAATCAAAATCGACTAAAATACGTCATTCTCTTATTCCAGCCAGTTTCGTTCGATTTGATCGGGGGCGCATTTTTCTCGAAAATACCAAGTCTATAGCCTTGGCAAATTAATCAAAATCGACTAAATACGTCATTCTCTTATTCCAGCCAGTTTCGTTCGATTTGATCGGGGGCGCATTTTTCTCGAAAATACCAAGTCTATAGCCTTGGCAAATTAATCAAAATCGACTAAAATACGTCATTCTCTTATTCCAGCCAGTTTCGTTCGATTTGATCGGGGGCGCATTTTTCTCTAAAATACCAAGTCTATAGCCTTGGGAAATTAATCAAAATCGACTAAAATACGTCATTCTCTTATTCCAGCCAGTTTCGTTCGATTTGATCGGGGGCGCATTTTTCTCGAAAATACCAAGTCTATAGCCTTGGCAAATTAATCAAAATCGACTAAAATACGTCATTCTCTTATTCCAGCCAGTTTCGTTCGATTTGATCGGGGGCGCATTTTTCTCGAAAATACCAAGTCTATAGCCTTGGCAAATTAATCAAAATCGACTAAAATACGTCATTCTCTTATTCCAGCCAGTTTCGTTCGATTTGATCGGGGGCGCATTTTTCTCGAAAATACCAGTCTATAGCCTTGGCAAATTAATCAAAATCGACTAAAATACGTCATTCTCTTATTCCAGCCAGTTTCGTTCGATTTGATCGGGGGCTGCATTTTTCTCGAAAATACCAAGTCTATAGCCTTGGCAAATTAATCAAATCCACTAAAATACGTCATTCTCTTATTCCAGCCAGTTTCGTTCGATTTGATCGGGGGCGCATTTTTCTCTAAAATACCAAGTCTATAGCCTTGGGAAATTAATCAAAATCGACTAAAATACGTCATTCTCTTATTCCAGCCAGTTTCGTTCGATTTGATCGGGGGCGCATTTTTCTCGAAATACCAAGTCTATAGCCTTGGCAAATTAATCAAAATCGACTAAAATACGATTCATTCTTATTTCAGCCAGTTTTCGTCGATTCGTCGGGGGCGCATTTTCTCAAAAAATCATACCAATTACATAGCCTTGTATAATTAATTAAATCGAATAAAATACAATATCTTTATTTCCCCAGTTTCGTTCGATTGATCGGGGCGCATTTTTCTCAAAATAAAGTCATAGCCTTTGCAAATAATTAAAATCGAAAAATACGTATTCTCTTTTCCAGCCAGTTTCGTCGATTTGATCGGGGCGCATTTTTCTCAAAAATACAAGCTATAGCCTTGGAAATTAATCAAATATCAATACGTATTCTTGATTCGCCAGTTTGGTCGATTGACGGGGCGCATTTCTCAAAATTCAAGTCTATAGCCTTGGAAAATAATCAAAATCGACTAAAATACGTTCATTATTTCTTCCAGTTGGGTCGATTCGAACGGGGTCGCATTTTTCTCAAAAATGGCAAGTCTATAGCCTTGTAAATTAATTAAAATCGAGTAAAATACGATTCATTGTATTTCGCCCAGTTTCGTTCGATTCGAACGGGGTCGCATTTTTCTCAAAAAAGGCAAGTCTATAGCTTGGTAAATTAATTAAAATCGAGTAAAATACGATCTCATTGTATTTCGTGCAGTTTGGTTCGATTTGAACGGGGTCGCATTTTTCTCAAAAATGGCAAGTCTATAGCCTTGGTAAATTAATTAAAATCGAGTAAAATACGATATCATTGTATTTCGCCCAGTTTGGTTCGATTCGAACGGGGTCGCATTTTTCACAAAAATGGCAAGTCTATAGCCTTGATAAATTACTTAAAATCGAGTAAAATACGATATCATTGTATTTCGCCCAGTTTGGTTCGATTCGAACGGGGTGCATTTTTCTCAAAAATACAAGTCTATAGCCTTGGTAAATTAATCAAAAATCCACTAAAATACGTCATTCTCTTATTCCAGCCAGTTTCGTCGATGTTGATCGGGGGCGCATTTTTCTCTAAAATACCAAGTCTATAGCCTTGGGAATTAATCAAAACCAGACTAAAATACGTCCATTCCTCTTATTTCCAGCCAGGTTCGTTCGATTTGATCGGGGCAGCATTGTTCCTCGAAAACTACCAAGTCTAGCCTTGGGAAATTAATCAAAATCGACTAAAATACGTCTTCTCTTATTCCCAGCCAGTTTCGTTCGATTTGATCGGGGGCGCATTTTTCTCGAAAATACCAAGTCTATAGCCTTGGGCAAATTAATCAAAATCGACTAAAATACGTCATTCTCTATTCCAGCCAGTTTCGTTCGATTTTGATCGGGGGCGCATTTTTCTCGAAAATACCAAGTCTATAGCCTTGGCAAATTTAATCAAAATCCACTAAAATACGTCATTTCTCTTATTCCAGCCAGTTTCGTTCGATTTGATCGGGGGCGCATTTTTCTCGAAAATACCAAGTCTATAGCCTTGGGAAATTAATCAAAATCGACTAAAATACGTCATTCTCTTATTCCAGCCAGTTTCGTTCGATTTGATCGGGGGCGCATTTTTCTCGAAAATACCAAGTCTATAGCCTTGGCAAATTAATCAAAATCGACTAAAATACGTCATTCTCTTATTCCAGCCAGTTTCGTTCGATTTGATCGGGGGCGCATTTTTCTCGAAAATACCAAGTCTATAGCCTTGGCAAATTAATCAAAATCGACTAAAATACGTCATTCTCTTATTCCAGCCAGTTTCGTTCGATTTGATCGGGGGCGCATTTTTCTCGAAAATACCAAGTCTATAGCCTTGGCAAATTAATCAAAATCGACTAAAATACGTCATTCTCTTATTCCAGCCAGTTTCGTTCGATTTGATCGGGGGCGCATTTTTCTCGAAAATACCAAGTCTATAGCCTTGGCAAATTAATCAAATCGACTAAAATACGTCATTCTCTTATTCCAGCCATGTTTCGTTCGATTTTATCGGGGAGCGCAATTTTTCTCTAAAATACCAAGTCTATAGCCTTGGCTAAATTAATCAAAATCGACTAAAATACGTCATCTCTTATTCCAGCCTTTCGTTCGATTTTTATCGGGGGGGTGCGCATTTCTCGAAAATTACCAAGTCCTATAGCCTTGGAAATTAATCAAAATCGACTAATACGTCATTCTCTTATTCCAGCCAGTTCGTTCGATTTTTTCGGGGGGCGCATTTTTCTCTAAAATACCAAGTCTATAGCCTGAACTTAACAAAATCGACTAAAATCGTCCTTCTCTTATTCCAGCCAGTTTCGTTCGATTTGCTCGGGGGGCGCATTTTTCTTAAAATACACGTCTAAGCCTGGGAAATAATCAAAAATCGACCTAAAATAGTCATTCTCTTATTCCAGCCAGTTCGTTTCGATTTGATCGGGGGCGCAT